>CAJVRM010000109.1:0-81047 GCA_911693285.1 Hymenoscyphus albidus | reverse complement strand
AAAAAAAAATACAAAAAAAAACAAAAAAAAAGAAGACAGCCTATACTATATCCTCCTCTCCTCTTTGCCTTGAATAGCTTATGGGAATACTGAGTTCCTTAGTATTATAATTTAATACTCAATATAGGTACTGTACTTACACTTGTACCATAACCTTACGAATTACTCCCCAACTCCCCGAATACCAAAAATGCTTTTACTGTATTTCTCACGTCCAATAATAGAGATAGAGATACTGTACTGTACAGACAGTTTCTTATACCTCAGGGATATAGATGTAAGATGTGGAGGGAAGTCACACTTCTTATGTTTTTGTGTGCATTATCATGATTTCATCTACTGTAAAGTACATACTCCACCTGCCCATCCACACTCATACCCACGCAAACCCAATCCCAAATCATAATATCCATTCCGAGTCCATTCCTCATGAGTGGAAACCTCAAAACGCCTTGCCTTTTCTTTTCCCTTCTCAGGTACGCCATAAGCCATAACCACTTTTTCAATGCGCCTTCATCACAAACGCGTTGAAATCATCATCAATCCCCCCAAACTGAATCAGCCAGAAACGCCAATACCATCATCACCATACATTCTTGATTCATGAAAACCCAACGCCTGTGTTTTATAGACTTTTACTTGGCATGAGATACAATCTCAGCAAAAACATCATCCGGAATCTTTTTGACAATGGAAAGAGTGACTTCGATGATCGTCTCTGCGACCAAGGGAGGGAATGATCTGAGGATCTTTGTAGGACTATAAATACAACAATCAGCAAGATCCCAACTTCCTCACAAGGGACTAGAAATCAAGAAAATAGAAACATACCTAGGCGAACTCAAAATGGAATTTCTCAAAATGACCAATTGAGCCACAATACACAAAATATTCAAATGCGCCCCATACGCAAACAAGAAATCCCAGAGTCTCAAAACCTGTGGCAAAGGCGGAGTGCAAGCACAGAGAGTAAGAACCGAAGGGAAGGCGTAAATCTCAGCACTCATCCCCTTTCCAATAAGATATAAATTCAGTTTTGGATCCACGATAGCGAGAACTTTGTCCACGAGAGCTAATCCTTTATGTACTCCGTCCATAGCTCCTCGTACATAACCTGGACATTCGATGGTGATGAATTTATGGAATGCGGCGAAAGCTTCGGCTTCGCTACGTGCTGCGTAAAGGAAGGGAGCTGCAAGAACATTCATTCCTTGGACGTATGTTCCTGGTTCTGAACCTCCTGCATCTGAACCTTCAGTGGTTAAGGTTAGAGCTCGCGATCTTGATTTACTTTGCATTTTGGGACTTCCTTCTCTACTCGCAGTATGCATAACTGTCGCAGCCTTTGCCAGACTGGCGGCTCGCTCTTCTTTTGCATCATGTAATTTCCATGCTACGGCATTGAGGAGACGAATGAGACTTGCTTCGCTGACTCGACGGCGAAAAAGCGGATCGGTAGCGAGGGTTCGGAAGGTGTCGTTGCGGATTTTGGAGTAGGCTGGAGAGGCACCTCGGTGAATGAGGGCGAGGTAAGAATCGGTTTCTAGAACAGGCGCATTGAGGAGGATGAGCCAGACATAGATGCGCAGAGCGGACTGAGACAATTAGCATTGTATCTCTAGGAGAATCACAGAACACTCACCATGCCATCGGAATCACTTTTAATCCCTTGGCCTAATATCTTTATTCTTGTGCTGTCTAATGCGGCATGTATATCACCATCCGGAGGCCCATCGCGTATCAATTTGTCCAGAGAAAGGGCGTCAGAGGCACTAGACCTCTTGACTGGTACTGGTCTCCTACCCGCAGCAGCCATCATTGGGGGTGTCATGTTTGTCGCATCGCTATTGGACCTCACTCGACTATGTTGTTGATGGGTAGAGGTGGTGCCGGTGGGGGTTTGAGCTCGTTGCAGGGCTTGTTTATGTTGTTGTGTAATTAACGAGGGTTGGGAGTTGTTGGATTGACCTAGATTGTGTGCTGATTGCAGTCTGCGCAGTGCTCGATGTGTCCTGGAAATCGTTCATGAGTTAGCAGGCGTCTCCATGGTACATCTCAATATGTTGATACTGCCAAAGTATCAAGGGCGGTGCGGTGCGTACCTCGGACTCGGAGGATCCTGGATTCGTGTTGGATGGGGGAGCTTGGGGATGTTTTCAAAAAAGCCCGACATGGCAGCAACGCGAGCGACTGGCAAGTGGTTGAGGTGGAGACGTGTTGTGGGGCCGCTTCATGTGGTGAGGGCGAGGATAAGAAGGCAAAGTTGCCGAGTATTTATTGTAGTGAAAGCGACAGGCGGCAAGTGACGTTTAAAAAAAGTGAAGCTTGTTGTTGGTGATGGGGCAATATTTGGTGATGTTGCCCGGGCACTGCCAGGTGATGGTGCCCGCTTGGGCCACGCGACGCGCTCATAGTGAATGCGGGGTATTGAATCCATTTATTTGCATGCAAGTTAAACAATTATTGTATTGTTGGAGATTTAAGTGATGTTGTTTTCATACGAAACCGAGAGAAACTTTAACTTGATCTAATCTAATCTAATCAGATGGAGTCTGGAAGTGAGAGTGGGTAAACATTTAGTTGCATCCATGGATTTAAGGTCTCGACATCCATTTGATATCACGGATACTGTCACGTGACTAGCCTCCTAAAACTGGTACTGCCATGCCCAGGAGATGATCTATTGTCGTTCATCTAACTCTCCCGAACCAGATGCACACCTCCGTCATTTCTTGCCGGAATGAAGCACCCTCGAGGCACTGTTACCGCTGTTTGGGATTTCTCAAGCATCAAATTGCAATTACCATTCCTTCCATTGGAGGACTTTACGTTCCACGACATCCCAGAGAGGACATCTATCTCTCCTAATACCAGCCAACCAACATAGTATCGACATGAACTCTGCCGAATGAGGTATTTCGGCCACCCATCACCAAATTGGCGAAGAAAAGGGAGATCTTCAGGGCCTTTTATCCCAAGCAGATCATCTCCATGCACCCCACGTTATCAATGTTATCAGTGACGTAGAAAGTGCCTCAAACCCAATGTTGAAGGCTTCACATTGAGCCACCCCGGAATGGAGGCTGCATAGTTAGGGCATCCTTTGGCTTTTATAGCATGTCGGTCTTATCTCTGGTGCAAAAGAGACCCAAGTGAGTAGTTGGATCGACATTGTGATAATGTTTGATGATGTTGGTGGTAACATAGGTACGAATGGAGTCGTTTGTTCCAGAAGACGCCCTAGTCGAAGCTTGAGATTCCAAGCGAAGCTTAAAAATCGCCTTGTTACGCCGAACATGCGGCTGCATCGAATTGGGATTTACTTCGTAGTCGGGACCACCTCAAAGCTTGAAGATGGAAATCTCGTCGTTGAAATACAAACATGCCTTTTTTCCGAGCTGGTACAAACCAGCCTCCTTCAAGGTCTGAGTGGTCGTTGTGCCTTTAATAGTGGAGACGAGAATGAGGTGCGAATGGGCGTTTTTGCCTGCAGATTGTATCATTTTGGGGCCCTCTCATTGGCCGTGGGGAACCGGACAAGTGGGCAAGCACAGGTTGGTCTGACTTGAGGCTTGAGGCGGTTCGGGAAGGATGCAATGTCAGGACCCTTGATACATTGTCCTATCGCCGGGTTTTGCTTCAACTCAGTCGATGTCAAAATGTCTTGTGGATATGCGATCAATGGCCTCAACTATGGACGTTTAAAGACGTACCTAGATCACGGCGGATTGGTACCGCCAATGGAATGGGGGATCCTGCTGCACTGCAATCGTCTCATGCAATGTTATTGAAAGGACCTTACAAATTCGTCCAGATGGCCCGTTTAGGGAGTTGATGGTGTTGACGATGAGGTCGCTTTTTAGACGAGGGCAGGTGTTGACCCGGGCTTACCAAAATTTGGAAGTCTGGCTGAAGTGAAACGCAGGACCTGGCTGTGCTCTATATGTGTGCCTACCACTGTAGAAAATATCCGAGCGATCATATGCTGGGTGTGGTCATACGTTGTCTGGATGCTGTTCGACCGATATCATCGTGCTGGTACGAAGTCTCAACTGGCGTTTCTCCGTCCACCACATCGTGACTCGCCGAGCATCAGGATCCTGCGCTGTATACAAAACAATTGACGATACCTCCTATGAGTGGCCCTCGGATGAATGTCAATGAGCACCATTGTTGTCTTCTCGCAGAGTCTATTTGGCACAGCTGGAGGTGTGCGGAGTGAATGGCGTGCGCGCTAACCTCGGCTAGCGACATGGTTTTCATGAGGCAGTGGGTTCGTTTCTGTCAGTGCAATCCACACTGACGTTGGATCGTGACCCCATCTGGTGGGAAGCAAGTCTATTTACGACCCCAATGTATAATCTCCCCATTCTAACCCAGAAGAGAACCTAGAAATAAGCGTAAGTTGGATGATAATGGGCGATCCTTGGCTCTCAGACCGCGTTGGTCCCTCAGTGGCCAACCGTCCAGTCGAACCCACTCCTTGTCTGTCTATCCTTCTCCTCAACTCTTCTCTCTTTCCTTTTTACACTTTCGCTAGCCGATGCGAATCATCGTCCTCAATATATCCCAAAAACAGAAGGAGACCATGTTCTAGTGCTCGCCGATTCCCCATCGTCATCTTCACATTCGTCTGTGAATAACCCATAAGAGACCACCTTCACTCTGTTGTGTTTCCGCAACCTCGCTTGCATCACAAATATCATCAGCTCAGAATACTCTAGACCACGCCTCCCAGGTCTCATATAAGCACCACTTACTTCCTCAACCTGCCGTCACAAAAATCAACTTTCCATTCAGCCTCGATTCCATTTCTTGAACCAGGCCCTCGGAGCGGGAGATCAGCAACCGCCGTACGGGTATTGTACACGGTAGCACAAAATACTTTTCTAGAACGAGGCAAAGGTCACGCATTGATTTGTCTGATCCAAAAGAAAAGAATAGACACTTTTCCGTCTTCCATGTGAGCATGTCCCCAATCCTCATCCATAACACTTCTCTACTAGCTTCATATTGCACCATTTCTTCATCCCTGCACGTCACGCTACTTTCCCAAAGCCAACCTAGTCTCATGCCTATTGTTTGTCACAACAACTATCGATTGGTCTTCATTCTTTCAATTCCTCTACTTGTAGTTCAAGTCGATAGCAAAGATTCTTCCTCTCACGGAAACGAGTTATTTCAAGGGTTACGCAGCCATATACGCGGCTGTTGGTTCTTAACCTGGCTTGCTCTCCTCCCCCAGTCACCCGTACAAATCACCATCCTTCATTCAGAGCACGCAATTTATTGGTGGCGGGTCCATCACAAGCCCCCACGCCTTTTGCTGCAATACTTCCCCGGAGTGCAACAAGATCAGCTTCAAAGCCCAAACTGACATATCTTAGAATTTCCGGGTGCGTTTGCTTTTCTGGCGGCCTGGCCCTTGTATGCGGAACGATCGCCACGCGGGAAGAACCTCGAGTTTATGTTGATCCGCCTCCTTGGTATTCCAACCGGACACTTCTTGACCCCTGGTATATTCAGACGAAATATCAAAAAAAGAGTATATTAGTGTCGTACTCTCGCCGCCTCCTAAGAACTTCCAAGTTCTTGGTATTCACAACCTGCGGTCTTCCAAATTCTTTGGTGACAGCTTTCCACGTGGACCATTACCACCAGTCAACGGTAGCCGTCTTACCTTATTGACGCCTCTGAGTAATACGACAGGCCACACTATCTCACTAAATTCAATATGGCAGCCACAAAGGTTGGCCACGGGCTTGCCGAAGTTCTCGGCATAAAGCTTCATTATCGCAACGAACTTAGCGAGGAGATTCGTCGTGGGGAATCAGTCTTCTCCTCCCAGACAGCTGGAACATACGTGGAGTATGAGCCAAGAAGTTTAGAATGGGTGCAAGAGACGATTCCAAGTGGTCACGATCTAGCCGAATACAGCATATCTATTTTTCCCTTCACCAAATGGATTGGATCCTATAATCTTCAATGGCTTGCTGGTGATCTGGTTGCTGGTGAGTTATTCGGGTATTTTATCTACTTCATATAGCACACGCTAACCTTCTACCCAGGTATCACCATCGGCGCTGTAGTTGTTCCGCAAGGAATGGCGTATGCCTCCCTGGCGGGATTGCCTGTCCAATACGGTCTTTACTCTTCGTTTATGGGTGTACTTGTTTACTGGTTCTTCGCTACTTCGAAAGATATCACCATCGGTGTAAGTCTCTTCTCATTCGTTCCAAGATGTGCTCTAACCTCTCTTGCAGCCTGTGGCGGTCATGTCTACCTTGGTTGGTCAGATTGTCGCTAAAGCCTCTGTAACGCACCCCGAAATCCCACCCAATGTTATAGCCTCGTCGTTATCTGTAATTGCAGGCTGTATCATCACTGCTATCGGCCTTGTGCGTATTGGGTGGATTGTCGACCTGATTCCCTTGGTCTCGATTTCCTCGTTCATGACCGGATCTGCCATCAGTATTGCTGTTGGTCAGCTTCCGTCTTTGATGGGTATCTCTAAGCCAGGATTCGATCCCAGAGGTGTCACATACAAGGTCTTTATCAACACTTTGAGATACCTTCCAAGAACCAAATTGGATGCAGCGTTGGGTTTGACTGCCTTATTCTTGCTTTACACTGTCCGATTCGTCTGTACACACATGGCCAAGAAACACCCAGCACGCGCCAAAACATATTTCTTTGCTTCGACACTTCGAACTGTAGTAGTCATCTTGCTATACACCTTGGTCGGGTTCTTGGCAAATCGCAACCACCGCAAGAAGCCTATCTTCAAGATTTTGGGAACTGTTCCACGAGGTTTGTACAAGATCATTCCTCCTTTACTCTAATCTTACTAACTTTACTCAAGGATTCCAAGCTGCGGCCGTTCCAACTGTCAATGCCGAAATGCTCGGTGTTTATGCCAGCGAGTTGCCTGCGACCATTATCGTTCTTTTGATTGAGCACATTGCCATCGCAAAATCTTTTGGTCGTATCAACAACTACATTATCAACCCTTCACAGGAGATGGTTGCAATTGGTGTCACCAATATTCTCGGCCCTTTCCTAGGTGGTTATCCCGCCACTGGGTCCTTCTCTCGAACTGCTATCAAATCCAAAGCTGGTGTCAGAACACCATTGGCAGGTGTCATTACAGCCCTGGTTGTCCTCTTGGCAATCTATGCCCTCCCAGCTGTTTTCTTCTATATTCCAAGCGCTGCTCTATCTGCCGTCATCATCCACGCGGTTGGCGATCTAATCACCCCTCCAAACACCATCTATCAATTCTGGCGTGTCTCTCCTCTCGAGGTCCCCATCTACTTTGCCGGTGTGTTTGTGACGGTTTTCTCAAGCATCGAGAATGGTATCTACACGACTATCGCTGCGTCATTTGCCATTCTCATTTTCAGAATTTGCAAAGCCAAAGGTCGTTTCCTCGGCAAAGTCAAGGTCCACTCGCTATCCGATAACCGAATCATTGGAGACGACTCCAGGCCTTTACTCTCTGGACAAAGCAATGGCACATTCGCCAAATCAGGTGGTTCTCACGAGGATGCACTATCTCGAAACCTTTTCCTTCCAATTGACCACGGCGATGGATCCAACCCTGACATTGAAGTGATGGAACCCGCTCCAGGGATCTTCATCTACCGCTTCTCAGAAGGCTTCAACTACCCCAACGCCAACCACTACCTCGATCAACTCACCACCCACATCTTCGCCAACACCCGCCGCACCAACCCACAAGCCTACAAACGCCGCGGCGACCGACCATGGAACGACCCGGGACCAAGACGCGGCAAGCAAGAAGAAGACCACTCCCACCGTCCCACCCTCAAAGCCGTCATCCTCGATTTCAGCGCCGTCAACAACGTCGACATCACCTCGGTCCAACAACTCATCGACGTCCGCAACCAAATGGACCGCTACGCCTCCCCACAAGTCGTCGACTGGCACTTCACCTCCCTCAACAACCGCTGGACCAAACGCGCTCTCGTCAGCGCCGGCTTCGGTTACCCCAGTATCGTCCCCATGGAAGGCCAAGCACAGCGCTGGAAACCCATCTTCTCGGTCTCCGAACTGGGCGGACCTGATTCCGCCGCTGAAGTCGCGGAGCATCAAGCCAACGAGAAGGAGATTGCGGACCAACGCCAGCGGGTATCGAAGGATGTGCATGCTGAGGGCGAGGGCATCACGAGTAGTTCGCAGGATAGCCTCTCCAGCACGGTGGATGTTAAGAGTGGTGGCAAGACGTCGATTCGTCGTGCGGCTGTCGTGAATGGGCTGAATAGACCGTTGTTTCATATTGATCTTACGAGTGCGCTGCAGAGTGCGATTGCGAATGTGGAGGCGAGACCGGAGGTTATGTTACCTGGTCAGGGTCAGGTGTAGAGGGTTTTTCAGATTGTATTATTTTTTTTTTTGGTTGTATAGGATTATTGGAATGATAACATGGGCTGGCTAGACGGCTTTTGCTATAGTCGGGATTGTATAGTTTGAAACTTGAAGCGGTTGATTTGAGAGGTGAGATATGAGATTTGAGATATGGACATGAGATATGGATAGAAATGATACCACCCGTTTTTTTTTGATGAAAAATACATATATATATATATATATATATACGGTAATTGACTGAGATACCCCTTTATATATTATAAAAACCCGAGATGCCCCTTAAATTAATTGAGTTGGTCTAAGATACCCCTTATTTTATAAAGGTGAAAACAGGGGTATTTCGGTCGCAAATAGCTATAAAACAAGGGTATTTCAGGTATTTGTAGTATATCTAAGGGCATCTCAGTTATTTTTGCCGTTTATTATATTACTATAGTAATACATATATAAAGTTATGAATAAAGTAAATTAGCTAACTACTACCTACTTACGTACGACTTCGTAAACCTGTCCTCTTCGATTTTAGTAGTGATTTAGTCAAATCCTTTCTCTTCCGCTTTTTATTCGTAATTCCACTTGAATTAGACTTAATTTGTTGTTCCTGAGCAATATCCTCCTAAGTAATACCCTCCTAAGCAACAACACTATCCTAAGTAACAACACCATCCTAAGCAACAACACTATCCCGAGTAACGCCCTCTTAAGTAACACCATCCTATATAATAACATTATCCTAAGTAGTGATACCCTCCTAAGCTTATTGAAGTCTCGAACGCTCTTGTATCTCTTAGAACTTATTTTTAAAGTTGTTTAGTTTCCTTCGAGACTCTTTTACTTACTCCCCTCCTTAGCTAAGTAAGAATATCTTCCTTATTTACTATAAACCCCTACTATTTAACCCGCTTTCCTGATTAATTTATAAGTAGCCCCTAATTTACGTCGAAATAATACCCATATCTACTAGTTAGTACCTAGTTATACTTCTCTTATACTAGTATTGTTCGAAACTTCGGGGTAGATTCCTAGCTTAATAAACCCCCCTGTTTTCAACTATATAAAATAAGGGGTATCTTAGACCAACTTAATTAAATTAAGGGGCATCTCAGGTATTTATAATATATAAAGGGGTATCATAGTCAATTACCGATATATATATATTCTATTTATCTACCTGGATACTCTGCTTTGTGTTGATGCTTTCTCGAGCCAGTTGCCCTTCCCTTTATCGGGGTATCTGTATCTGCGGGGAGCTCAGATCCCTGAGTGGTGTAGAGCTTTCATGCTTCTCCTTTGGGGGTTTGGATAGTGTAAGTAAGTTTACTTAGATAGGGAGGGGGAGGAACTGTGGGATGCGCGATATAACAGGCTAGAGGAGCACACTTCTGTGTTGAGTTTTCTTGAAAACCCCAAAACAATACAATCCCATTAGATCTGTCAGAAGACGAGGGCACAACGCGGAACAGGATAAGCACAACGAGGAAAGCTAGCTAAGTGGCAAGCAGGGAGTCTTATAAGACGACCCTGCCTGAGTAGAAGCCGCTGGAATACTAGGCATCCACCTAGGTCATCGAGACATGTCGGGAGTCTCGGCTGACTGACATGTAAATAGTCTAGTGTGTATATCTGGGTTAATGGTTGGCGATATATATTTTTCGGCTACCGATACAATTAAAGAAATAGGAAGTGTAGAGATTGATGATGGTTGTCTACTCCGCGTCTAAAGGAGTGGAGTCGTTCATGTACTTAAGGCAGGTAGGTACGCGAAGAGAATAAGGGGATATATGGGTTTGATCTTGTGATAAATGCTGTACAAAAGGGGAACGTCGGCGTGGTGGTTGTGAGAATGTTGATACTGGGTAATGGGTACTGGTGATATGGTGATAGAAAGCCTGGTTTTGTTTTAGCTTGGTTTATTGATGGTGTTGTGTTGGAGGTGTTTGTTTTGAGTCTGTTTGTTTGTTAGTTGGGAAATTGAGAGGCTTGGATCTAGAGTTGGTGTGTGGTATGAAAAAGAGGGAATACTATACTCACTTATCTACGGTTTAATCACTCTTTTCACGTGAACTTGGGGAAGAGAGAGTGAGAGAGTGAGAGTGAGAATCATAAAGCTACTATATGTATATCTTTTGGTGGTATTAAAGTTGAGATTTTAAGGATACGATGATACAATAATACAGTAGAATACAATAGAATACAACACACCCCCACTCCCCTTCAGCCTCCTCATCCCCTTCTCGCCTTCCTAAACCCATCCACCCATCCACCCCCCAAAAGACTTACAACAACCCCCCACCAACCCCCAACCCCAGCAACATCATAACCAAACCCCCCCATCCAAGCCCAAACCCAACTGCCCTCCCTGCGTCCCCTCGGAAAACATCCGAGTTCCCATTTAAATTTCCATTCAAATTCCCATTCCCAGTACCCGTAACGGCGCCCGTGGAGTTCTTAGGGATGCCGCTAGCTTCGAATGAGGATGAGGATGAATATGAGGATGGAGATGAGGATGAAGATAGGGATGTAGTGTTATTAGCAGTCCCAGTCCCAGTAGGTATACCTCTTAAAACCCCCACCACCGTTGCAGCTGAACCTGTAGTCGTAGACGCGTATGTAAACGTCAAAACCAACCCAATAGGCGCGAATTCATTGGGTATTAATTCTCCACTTCCTTTCCCATTCCCATTTCCAATCACACTAGGATTGAAACCAAACTACTCGGCGAAGAAGAAGAAGAAGAAGAAGAAAGACCTAGTACCGTCGCGGTGACGGCATACAAAGTGGTAGATGAAAGGGTTGTTGTTAGGGATGTGGTGGTTGTTGTTTGGGGTTCTATTGTAGGGGATGTTTGTGAGGGGGTAGGGGTAAAGGTGTGTCGCTTGAAGGGAGGGTGAAGGAGAGGCGGGAGGCGCAGGTGGTGGGGGATTCACCCTGAGGTGGGGTGTTAGTTGGTTTTTTTGAGTATTTGGGGGAGAGGGTTGAGAGGATGGAGGGGGATGAGAGAGTAGGGGTTGGGGAGTGGGTGGTGGATTGGGAAGTGGGAAGTGAATTTCAGAGGTAAGCGAGCTGGATTGGGATGGGATGGGATGGGAAGGGGGAAAGGAGAGGAGAGTAATATATGTTATGACAACAATACCCCCTCGAAAAATCCCCCGCTTTACAAAACCCATTATCCAACTCACAACAAGACTACACCCACCATTAATCGCCCCAATAATCAAGCAAGAAAGCAGAAAACTCACCTCCCCCAAACTAGGATCAAAACAAAACCTACTAACCCTCTCCGTCCCACGAGTCACCGAACCACCTCCATATGTATCCGCACAACTCTGGAATTCTTGAAGTGTCTTTAGGCGGATGTGTGTGTTTGCATGGGTTCCGTGGGTGAGTGGGTTTTGGTGTGTGTTTGTGTTTGAGGCGTGAAGGGGGGGGGGGTGTGAGGGTTAGAGTTAGAGTGAGGAGGAGGAGGAGGGTTGGTTGCATTTTGGGTGATAGGGGGTGTGTGGTTGGAGGAAGGAGGAGGCTTGGGTATGGGCGAGTGAGTGAGTGGGTGGTAAGTGGGTGAGTGGGAGGAACTGATGAAGGAGTGTGGATGAAGTTGGTTGGTTGGGTGGTGAGTTCAGTTCATGATTCCGTTTCCAGAGCTACCCAAAGATCTTTATATACTACCTACCCATCTCAGGGCTTTCTGGTCCTCCGACTTGAACCTGAAGGGTTACGCTTTGCACTCCTGACTCCTCAGGAGTATAGAATATCGAATATCGAATATCGAGGAATGTAAATTAATGGCAATAACAATATCAAGGGCACCAAGGGACAGCAGGCAGAGGTAGATTGGTTGACCCCTAGTAACTAGGGTGCTAGTAGCTAGGGAGTATGAACCGGGAAGGGGTTTGATATTGATCCTTTTATTGAGATCCTTGCTTCGAATTCGCTTAGCGATGAGGGGTGGGGTGGGGCTTGAACTATCCTTGTGAAAAAATGAACATCGCTATTTTTTTTCTGCCCTAGGCACGATTCTCTGGAATATAGTGGGCGGATCTTAACTGCTGTGGGTTGATGTCATCTGATAATTGATATTTCTCATGTCTAGTTGAAGGGGGTTTCCAAGGGGCTGTCTCGTATGAGCAGAATAACGAGATGGGGGAAGCTGTAGTAGTAGTGTAGGATTGTATCATGAGTTCAAATGCGCATGTTATTAATTAGATTTTGAAAGCATGTGCGGCCCTCGAGGTTGATTGAGGATTGAGGTGGGCTTCTCCCTCAATTTGACCTCAATTGTCCCCCAACTATCCTGGCCTACCACCTCCGCTCAACACAATCATGACCAGGAAATGTCGATTTAATGTAGCTGCATCAACTATGAACGAGCAGAATTTAGTCGGTCCTTGGCTTTCGCGTAATCTACCCAACCCTGAGGTGATTCCAGATTCCAGATTTCTTCGAAGACTCCTCAGGCTTACCTCACTTGACAGGCTGTCAGGGAGAGAAGAGCTCGTTAGCTCATCACACAGTATCATAGTTCTCAAGTTTTTCATTTTTGACATTCTTTATTACAAGGCTAAGCACTGCACTTATTCTTCGCATATGTAAGGACAAACCAATCTAAATATCTTTGGTGGTTTCACAAGAATTCTACTGTAACCATTCCAGAATCTCATCATGTGAGAAAATCTAACGAGCTATCCAACTATGTATGTACATTATGTGATGCAGAAAACAAGGAAAGGATCGTTGAGTCATTGCCAGAAATGCTGCAAGCGCGTAGGTGATTCCAAAAGTGCGAAACGGTATGAAGTGAGAGTGGGGACCCGCCCCTCACATACACACCTCCTCGCTAGAATTGAAACCATTTTTTGATTTTATTCCAGAGCAGGTCAACATCAAGACTTCTTTTTCGTTTCTTCAAGGCAGAGTTTGAATTTGGAGACGGTTGAACCTCTGGAAACGTCGTATTGTTGAGAATGGAGGTAGCTTTAGAATCCACTTTTTCCTTGGGTAGTGGATCGAATAATTCATGCATAGGATCCAAGAGCCAATGTAGAGAGTCGTGGTAGGTTGTTCTACCAGCGAAAACTTCGATGTAGAATGAACGGTTATTGATATATTCGTCCCGCATCTCTTCGTACGTATACTCCCTCTGAGCATAACGGAACTGAATCCCGTAACCCACATGCTCTTTGTGACAAGAAAGAAGTTGCGTCTTCATTCCTTCGCTGAGATCCCGCAACAGCTCCTCGATATACCCCGGTCTTTCAACATCGTTGGTAAAATAGTAAAACAGCTCATCATACCGATGCGTCTGCAACAATACCAAAAACTCCGTCTTCTCAACAGGTCCCCACCACGACCCCTCTTTGATACCAGTCGAGCGAATCGAAGTCTCGAGAACCCCTGCATAAAAATCCTCTTCCCCATGGAAGCGAAACCACTGCCACTCCACCTCCTCCGGCGTGTAAGGTCTGATTTCCACCCCGTAAGAACTCGCTAGTCTCAAAGCTTTCTTGTTGACTTCCTCAGCGACCCAGTCCCAATCGAGCTCTCTTGCTTTGAGCCATTGGTAGAAGTGGTTTGGCTGTTCTGAGATTTCCCGTTCCCGCTCTTCTAATACGCCCTTTAATATTCGCGGAAGTGAATTCTCGGGCGAATCTTTTGATGGGAGCTCGGATAGCCAGTCTCGCCATGGGTTTCCTGCGGCTCCAAAAGTGGTCTTGGTGTTCATGTCTTTGGCTGGGACGAAATCCTAGGCTGGTGATATTGGGCTTCGCTTGGTTGGTGTGAGAAACTGATTCTGATGCCAAGATCGATGTTATCTTCTGTGTTAAGGAGTGTTGATAAATGCCGAGTTAGAAATGTGTGTAGTACGCTCTTAGAGCTTGAGGTTTGTTTGGTCGAAAGAAGAGTTTCTGCTCAGAGGATGTGAGAAAGAGGGAGGGAAGCGAGAGGGGGGGACAGCCGGGCCTATTTGAGGGTATGCAGCTTACTTAAGAAGTCTGTTTACATTCACAAAAGGTTAACAGTGAAGATATCAATAAGTCACTGAATGCTATAGCATAAACCACTAGAATGCGACGGGGAATTCTGGAGCCTTCAAGCCAATCAGAAACGTTTCAAAGCATCTTGACCCCCCTAGTCACTCATCCATTCCATTCACAGTCTACTAGATCCATTGTGGACTTGTTCTTCTGACATTAATCTTCCTGGCAAAGGTCACTCAATTGATAAGAGTCTGGTGCAGTCACTTTCATCACTATCTGTTCACCATTTCTGGTATTTGGGAATAGTTGTATTCTTAGCAACCCTCAAATGAAAAATAGTAGATTCTCCCTAATAATCCTGATCCATTTCACTCCTAGTGCCTTTCCTGATCCCACAAATCCCCCACCTCGTTCCCAACAAAATATCCTGCAAGTTATAGCTCTCAACTAGCTGCACTACAACTTGTCTCCCCAATCCTCTGACAAAAATACAAACCAGTACAAGCACCATCAAGGCCAACCTTTATCCACACAGACGGTTCATTCCCAATGTAATTCGCAATCCGACAATCCAACGCGCTATACCCCGTCGTCCCCTGACCATCACAATTATCAAGATCATACCACTGCGCCGTGCCCACCGGCTCCTCAGCATAAACACCAATGGTGGCAGAGAATTTGCGCTTGCCCAGCTGGACTTCCCTCGTTCGGTTCCGGTAGACTGTGAAGCTTGGAAGCGTGAAGTTGTATGTTGGCGCTATGGTTTCGGACGTCGAGATGTTGGCGTTGACTTGGTCCTTGTCTGCGAAGTAGAGGATTTCGGCGGTTCTTGAGTTGAACCACCCTTCACATGTTGTGAGGTAGAAGATGTCGGCTTTGGGAAGGGGGTCTTGGGCTGTAGTGAGAGTGAGGAAGAGGAATGGAATGACGGATATGATGTTGACCATTTTTGCTGTAATGAGAGTGATACGCGAGGGCGCGATGTGGAGTGAGTGTTGTATAGTCCAAGAACTTGAAAAGAGTGTTATGGGAAGAAGAAGAGACCAACAATCTAAGAGTATTCAAAAGGCGAGAGGATATGAGAATTAAAAGAATACGGCTACATTATATTTTCGTCCTTGACTAATTATAGATGTTTTGCGTATAACGTCGCAAAACAACGTATAACCCAGCTTCGCTTAAATTAGTTTTATGGCACGCGTCACAAACCCGGCTGTTAACGACCGTCCAATTATTACATTAAGCTTTATAAAACCCATAATAATACAGCAGGTAACTAAACACACCTCATAAAGTTGGCTCAATCTCCTTCAAGGGTGAAGTTGATTATATAAGATAGCATAGTAATAGTAAAAAGAAACCTTCAATACTAATCAAAAGTCTTGTCAAGGAGCAGTAATACAGCCACGCTGGAAATATCATGACATAGGCACTCAATAATAACTTGCATAATGAGATATTGATGAAAAGTTGTAGTCTACGATATGCTACCACCACTACTGGATGGATGTCCGGTACCGTGCCTAGGTAAGCGAGAGTTGGTATACCGGTACCTCGTGTTCGTATAACATGAATCAAAGACCCTTGGCACCAGGGAAATTTTGGAAAATATCCCAAGAGGGCAATCTAGTTTACTAGAGTCGTCGAATAATTTTCCAATCAGACCTTGTAATGCTTTTGAGAATCGGAGGTCTACTCTTATAGTTGAGTTTGTAAAAAGGGTCAATTTCTTAAAAAAACAAAATCCAAATTATCATTCTAGCTATCTTCAGCCATCCATCTACTCATGTTATTCCAAATCATCCAAATCGTCCTCTTAGCCCACTCCTTCCCCCTAGCCTGAAAGACATAGGAGGAAAGAAGTATCCACACCGCTGTGATCCTAAGATCTGGTATCCAACGCCCATGCTAACTCCTTAAATATCAATCTATTGGTCCAGCCCTGCGACTCACATAAACATTTTTGCCATCTTCATTGCAGATCCAATTCCGCCCATAGCACCGACAACATTGCTTACACCACCCATGGAGGCTAGAGGTCCCTCGGTTTTGACACTTGTTCTTTCGTACGTCGAGTTTCCCCTTCCAGCACCTTTGGGGGAACCACCCATCAACTTCTCAATGCTATGCGGCAGTCGAATGCCAAACTTGCGCAATAGTGCTGTCAATGCACCTCCGGTAATAAGTGGTAATATGACCAACATAAAAACTTTCATAGGATTGCGCTTCATATAGTATAGAAGATCTCTGAGGAGTTGTCGAAGTTTGGCATAGGCACGCTTCATGAAGCCACCACGCGGGCTACGTTTATAGTGTGAGGAAGAGCGACTGCCGCCACCAAAACCACCTATTTTCCGTTAGCATGTTTTCAACCAGTTGGTGCTCGTTACAGCTAGGAAGTCGTACCAAAGAAGCTAGATCTCGAGGAATTATGTTTTTCATAATTGCCTCCAAAGAGCGAACTTCGGGAGGCATTATGTTTATGGTGATGATCACCTCCAAGAATGGTGCTTTTGGAAGAATTGTGTTTTCTGTCTCCACTGCCGAAGACGGAGCCAGAAGATCGATGTCGACTGCTGCTTCGGTGGGATTTGTCGGAACGATGGTATTTGGAGGACGCACCTGGCGCCCAATCACCTATAGTGGAACTGCCGTCAAACCAACCCATTTTTGAAGCTATCGCAAAGTCAAGACCCAATCGATGACCCCTCCTCGTCAATTGATTGCAATTGATAGTCTTGAAGCTGTGGGCACCACGAGGATTGAGGGTTCCTTGGCTCGTGCGGAGACCAGATCGACACTGTGAGCAATTGATGCAGACAATGAGATTGGAATTGAGTTCTGATTTATGAACTGGCGGTGACGATGTGGATCGCAGAAGAGGAATTGGATGGAGCTTGAGTTTTGGAGCTGTGGGATTGGAGAAGTCAATGGGTAAGCTTTGGGGACCTTCAACGTCGCTGTGATTCCCGGGGTGGCTGGGGATTATCATGCACCCTGAAGGTTCCGACGATGATGCCTGAATGATTCTCTGCCTTATGATCAAGGTATAAAAACACGTGATGTTGAATTTGTCGCCCGATCGGGATTAGAGATGGTGGGGAGAGGTTACAACTTCCTGCAAACTCTCTTCAGAGACTCAATATCGACGTCACGATGCCTCGATCAATACCCATTTCTACAGCGGTGATACCCCGCTTCCTCCTCCCTAGACAAGGATCATTATGGCTTCAACCAGCAAACGTTCGAAATGTTACCACCAGGGCCCCAAAAGCTGCGCCCAAACCAAAGGGTCCCATAGTCCTCGAGAAACCTGCCAAATTCAATCCTCCTTCCCACCCACAACGAAGGGCTAAACCAGCACCAAGATATCCAGGCCCAAATCTTTCTGCAGAAGAGACAGCGCGGATGGCGACAAAGAAATACCCAAATATGATGCCATCAGAGGGAACTTGGGCGCACTGGTTCATCAACAACAGGACCGTCCATATGTATATAACTTTGGTAAGTATATATTCGCTATATTTTGTGCCTACTTGTGCTAGGCACATTGCGTTACGAACAATTGCCAATTTTCTCCCAATGAATTTTGCTTTCTGCTTTCAAGAAGACTCGACTAATTCCACCAATAGTCTACGTTACTCGGTCTCGCTGGATTCGTCTGGTTCAGTAACTTCCGACGGAATTCTCCCTATACTCATATCCTCCCAGAAGGCAAAAATTGCTTCCTCCACCCATTTTCTTCCATAAGCACTTTTTTCGAAGTCGTAAAATTGACGAGCGATTACAACACCATCCAAGTCATGGAAAGAAGGAAAGCAAAAGTCGAAGATGTGAGGAAGAGACACGAGTACCGAAAAGCGCATGGATTCGATATGGATGAAGGCTTTGGTGGCTGGACTGCTAAGAGTGATGCTCAGACTCTAGGGCCTGGAATTCTGCTCGGGGATGGAACAGCGGACGAAGGGGCTACTTCTACGGATGGAGCTGCAGCTGGAGAGGAAAATAAGCAAGTGGCGAGGCAACCTAGGCCGCCAGTCAAGAAGTGGCTTGGTATTTGGTGAGCTCAGAGCTCTGAAGCTTGTAAAATAAGACCTCGCCTATTGTAAAATACGTGGAGATACAAATACGCCTCTCAGGAATTGAGCTTACTCAAGGTGAGGAACCTTGCGTTTGCTTGAGCGGAGTCTGCCATGTTACCCCCTCCTCTCCCCCCGCCTTTCCCCCCCTTTTGCGCCCTTTACATTCAGAAAGTAATGCTTTGCGATTATGCAACTAGCCCGAACTCTTTCGCGGGGTATATAATTTTCTCCCATCCCCTCAAATTTCACATCCTCATGTCAAAACCTCATGTAACTTACCTCAGCCCTATGCACAGCTCTATCAAAGTATTATGTAGCTTTCTTTTGAATTCCTATCAAACATTGAGATGACACCCAACCTTGGAACTCCGGGCTCTTCCTACAGGGCTATACGTATACACAAACTTATATCAAGTTAGACTATGGTAGTGGGTATCACATGTTAGAGGATTTCGTAGAGATGGCTAGTAAATACATATTTAGAAGACGCTGTTATGTTGATGGAGAGTTACTTTCGCTGGTATTGATAGAGAGATGTTACTTAAATACCAAGTACCCAATCAACAGATTTCCACGATTTATCTAGTTAGTTAGTTGCAGTTTAATAAAATTAAAATGCGATTCCAAAAATTTACTTCTCGGAGTCAGAGTCTCGTTGTTGGCGAGGGAATAGCTACCCTTGGATGACTGCTTTACCGTAAAAATGATAATAAATTCTTATATTTGTAGTCCATTTGAAGATGTGAATGGGATTTAGAGTATCATGCTTGTTTTAGAAAGAGGTACTTAGTACTACTATAACCTGAATTCGACTTGTGGTCTTGAGGAGTAAAGGGGTTGTAGTGCGGAAAATCCGAGCCTTGAGGGTTCTTGGCATTATTGTTTATGTTGGGTATTTTTGCAGTGCTACGGTAATAGGTTATATGTGATAGAGAGCAATAATTTAATGGAATTGCTGTGTTTCGTTGGGCTTATTTATATATATCTTGTTATAAGCTTTTGGTAACTTGGGAGTTTTAACAGGTTAGACGTCTAAGAATGAAGTTCCTTGATTAAAGTTCTTAGATGATGATTTGTATTTCCTGTTAGATGATGACCGTTCTGTCTGAAGACTTGCCCTAGACCTAGTAACAAGTGGCTTTATAGGGTGAATCCTCCTGAGCCGGTAAATACGCTTAGGTATGTTTCAAGTAGCACAATAGCAGATGCGACTACAGCGTATATAACCCTCACTCTCAGAAGAACCACAATTTAATCACCATTCGCAAGCGCGGCAAGACACTTCCAAATATGGCCCTCTCTCAAGAGGCTGCTTCGCTCGCAGCCCTACTTAAAGGCCCCAAGGCCCAAGGGTTTGCTGTTGGGCTGAGCTGTTGGGCTGACGCTATGATGTTCCCCTTCATACAACTCAATGCTGCCCATAGAGTTCCGGACATGGAAAACAGAGTGGAATCTTTGAGGGTGGTCAAAGAGGTCACTAGCTTTAACTGTCTTGCAGACCTCTTGGGGGGTAAAGACTTTCCGTCACTTAATTTTATCTGAACGTTGATCGGCTGGCGAATGAAGACTCACTGTCGGATTTGTGGCTGCTGTCGAATTATATTCTTCCGTTCATGTGGTTTTTATTGGGCGAATCGTTACATTCTCTTTTCATTATCAGATGTGTCCTCCTATTAGCACTAGTATCATTAGAGCCAGCATCCTGGGAATGTACTGTCTTCTCTCCTTCTTCTCCTCCACCGCCGATGACACTGGCATCCTCTGCCGCCTTTCTTTTTGGTTTGAGACAACTCTTCATTCCTCTTCGTCTACATAAACGTCGAGATTCTAACACGTGAGTTGTTTAGGCATTTTGATATTGAACAAGAAGGAAAGGTGCTTCACTTTATGGTTTTTGGATTCGTAGGTTTTTAATGGTTTTTGTATCGCCGTGTACCCATGCGTTGTATATGGCAGTAGTGATTGCGGTGATACTGGAACTATTTCTGATGGGTTTGTTTTTCTTGCTTAAGAACATTGGGATAATAGTTCTGGGGGATATGACAGCTTTATATTACAACCTAGGAAAAGATAATAATCTTTAGTTATAGGATGCAACCAGAATAATAATAGTAGATGAAGCATATAACATTTTTGGTGGCGCGCATTTAGTAAGTTAGATTCAAGAGACTTCTATTATCTAATTTACCCTTCATATAAGAAACGAAACGATTAGATAGTGTGCGAAGCTAAACCAAAGTATCAGCGTTCGGCAACTAGAATTCCTTTCCATTCCAGACCCCCTATCTGGAATATTCCATTCCATTTAGAATACCCTCTGGAATATTCCATATTCCAGGGTGGAATAATGGAATTCCATAATGGAACTAATCATGTGATCTATAATATAGTATTTAGGTAGGTACACTCTCGTCTAACTACCTAGATATTAGGCAGCTTAGTATATATAGACCATACGTAATAGGTATTGTATACCTGGCTATTCGGCTTATTCACCTCTATCCAGGAATACAATACCTAGGTACTAGCACGTGATTACCCTGCTTTTCATTCACTTGACTATAATACACTGTATCATGACTTTTGCTTAGTCAGCCCCTATGGCCCTTCAAATTAAGAAGTCTTATTAGTTAAAAAGTAGTATATAGAGTCATATATATAGTAGTATATATATGATATCTCCTCGACGCCCCGTATGTACATTTCAAATGTTAGGTTTAAGGCATCAACCTTTAGTCTTGGTACCTAACGATAGCATCCCTTAATTGGCGCGGAGTATGTCGGACCAAGCCCCGTAGCTCGCCTAAGTAATATTCCGACCCCTCGGACCGCCTGAATAGGAAATCGTAAACCTAAAATTTGAAATGTACATACGGGGCGTCGAGGAGATATCCCCTAGAATTCCATAATTCCAAAGGCCTTTTCTCTAGAATATTCCATTCCATTTTAAAGGGCCTCTAGAAGGTTCCTTTTGGAATAGAATTCCAAAATTCCATGGAATCGTGTTCCTCGAGAGTGGTTAATAATAGACGGGACCAAGTCGTCAAGTTAATACTTGCTATGGTCTGTCGGTATTGAAGAAGTATAAATAACTCCTCGCCTGATACTATCTGGTCGGTTCTTGACCGCAAAAGTATCGAAAAATTCTCTTTCGAAGCTCTAATTTTAAATACATACGTGTAAATCAAGCAAAGTGAACTCCGTCTAACAAGGACATGACCATGTGATGTCTTTCATATTAATGGTGTAGAATCTGCCATTTGTCTACATATAGACTGACTCGATGGGAAAAGGAAATGGAAGGTTGCTAACCCGACTCTGAGACCCAAATTCAGTTGGAGGATATCTCCGAGTTCTTTGATTAAGTAGAATGGCAACGATTTAAAGTATGATCGATCATGTAACCTTAGGTTAAATAATATCATATGAATGTGCGAGCTTACATACTGGAAGCCCGTGATGTTAAGAGGGGACGTGTACGTGTAAGTAATAGTATTATTCGTCGTTTGGGTGAAGGGATCATTATCACTAATGGAGGTATTTATTTTCCATGTGCCTGATAGTTTTAAAGCTAAATGTTTACTCTCAAATCGACAGTAGCAAGACTCGGGGCACTAGAGAAGGCAACGAACGCGTTTAATTCAGATGGAAAAAGAAAGAATCTAAGGCTTGACAGTAATACGCTTTGGGGCAAGTCAGAGAAGGAACACATACTATCACTCCTAGCTCTAAGCAAAGTTCCTATACAGGCACGTCATCCCACTCGTACAGAGAAATGGTTCGGCGGCAAATTTATGTTCGTCTGCTACTTTTCTTACTCTGGGTTCACAAGGCGAGTTTCGTAACAGGGCATGGAAGGTGAGCTGGTGGTGAATAGTTGTGTTTGCTAAGCACCAAAGAAAGTACGAAATATTCGTAGTAGATGGACATGCTAGACATTTGTTTACTCATCCATACACTATCCCTAGAGTCAAAACATATATAGTAAGCATAGATCCTCTTGTAGAAAGTAAAACAAACCCCCTGTCGCGGAATCACTAACAATTCTTTCCCATTCTGAAGTTAAATTATCAGTCACGAAGTATCTATTCAACCCCTTTTTTGGAGATTTTTACCACCAGGGAATGTTATAAAACACAGCTCCAGTTGCAAATATATTGAGAAAGGTAAATATACACACACCTCCAAGATTTCGAGTCGATGTGGCTTCAACTACGCGGGAAGCACAGCAGTATTGGAGAACATCACTTCCGCCACAGCTAGGATTGCACTCGATTTATCATTTTGAAACTTAAGATAGTTTATTACCTTATTGCTAGTGTTCTTCATCCGAATAGACGCGCAAGTTCGACAACTGGTAAATCTTCGACGATAGATCCTTAGATAGATGTACTTTATTCAGACGAGAATATCCGATATTCAAAAAGGATATTACATTCTATAAGTTCGAGTTCTGATTACGAACGAATCTTGTAATTCGATAGACGGATGTAGAAAGCTATACTAATGTAGTTACTTGGAAGAATGACCTTGCTGGCGCCATTTCTTTGCTTTTATCCTTTTGATTCTTTATCAGTGGAGAAAGATCCACTTTTGAGATACGGAAGATAGGCAGTTGGTGAATACTTCTAGTTGTTGATTGCTAGTGAAAGTACGGTTTAATGTAATATTAAAAGGAACTGGGCTGGGAACCTTCTGTAGAATTTATTTACAGGTGAAAGTCAAAAATCTTAACATGCCAGCCGCTTGATTTATAGCTAGCAAAGTGAATAAATACGGCATCATATGCTTTACTAAATTCTATTTTTCACTGACCTACACATTTTCCTCGCGACGTCCATTTATATTTTTGTTCAGAGGATCCGTATTATAGCGAGAAAGATACAAATAATCATGTAAAAAGAAGTACTCGAAAAAAGCCTCAGTATTGGTCACCGGAATAGTAGAGCAACTCTGGATACGTCTTATAGCCCGTTGAGAGGGAAGTATTTGAAAGCATGGCATATTTACGTAAATACTCATAATCCTCTTCATTGGATTACTATCAAGATATACAAGCGGAATCGTGGTAACATCTTGACAAAACCATTCACGGACGACGAGAATATCGATCAGAACCCAAACGAAGTCATGTGATTTGAAAAGATGTAGTAGAGGAGCGCTTCGGCGCTATATATAAAACTGTAAAGTCTCTAAGTACAGTTCAATTGTTCCTTCAAAATGTCAACGCTAGATCAGGAAAGCGTTGGTAAGGGCGAGTGTAGTTTTTGAGAGACTAATTGATCGGCGCGTAACAGGACTCCACCCTGACCTCAGAGAGGACTGTCTGCGCAGAATCCGTCAAGCCATGGAGGATGTATTGGCGAGACAAGCAGTGAACTTGTAGGCGGGTTGGTAATGGAAACCTCTTCCTCCAGATTCAAAACGCGAAGCGCTGCGTCAGCTTTATACGCTCCACGTTCCTTCTGAAGCTACTCTAGCACTTTACCTTTCATCCGAATGTATTCCCCTATTCGACAGTGCGAAATGTAACGATGACAAACTTTATCACAAGAGTTATTAGTTCAGATGACTATTATCTTAAAATAAGCTGTCCTTTAACTTGTGCACAATCAAATTTCCAACCTATACAGCAACGGGATATTTATTCGTGGTTACGCGGAACGATATCTGGTGCCCATGCCACGCACATCAGCGATATTGGTTGAATTGGGGATTTTTTGTCTTCTAAATCCTTAGTCCTCGGAGGAAGTTTTATATCGGTACTAAGATGAGGGGGAGAAGGAATGCAGTGGAGATCTAGAGGGGGAAGTGAGTCCTCCTTGCAGATTCACCTCTTAGTCTTGATTTGGAGTGTTCCCGGTACGAAAAATGACTGTTAATTCTCTTGGGGGATTATATGGAGACTAGGTAGCTTAAGTAGGTTGAGGGTATACCGTGTATATGTTGGTCTTGAAACTGCTGTATAATATGCTTATTCTTAGGGTATAATAATAGCAGCTATTTAGAAGAAATCTAGTTCCATACTCTTAGTAGAGATGGCAGTAAACTCACAAAGACCACGCTCAAAGTCGAACTCAGTGTCGCAATCTTAATGTATAGATTCCTTATCTACGTTTATTGATAAATCAAGAGGCGTTAACAGAAGATCATGTACAAATAAATGTACAGGATCACGCTACGAAAGCTAACTCAAAAAGTACCATCTAAAACATAGATAGCCAAGTAAATACTTACCACTAATCTCAGCAAAGTAAGAAAAGCCCTTTCGTTTAGTCTAAACATCCTACAACTCCCAAATACCCCAAGAACTAACCAAAATACCCATCATTTCAATATATCCAGGCAAGTTCACGTGTCCCACCAAATTTGCGAATTTGGCCCTAGAGAACCCGTGTGGGACAAATTAAAACATGCGACAGAAAAATCACTTCCCCTACAAGTAAATAAAGCATAGCAAAAAAACTCAAACCCCATTTCTCCTCCATAGACTACAGTACTACAATCAGAATTCCGCATCCATCAACCTTTACTAACGACACAGTCTAGACTCTTCCCAGTTCTCAACATCCCTATAAATCTACGCGTTTTTGGTTCCTAGAGCCATTTAACCTCTAAGGAATGAAATAATATTCCTCTAACTAACTTGTCGGATGTTGTGGTCTCCTTCTGATTTTGTGCTACGACATACTATTGTAACGCGGATATATACAAATACTTGAATGCTTAATTTACGTAATTTAGTATGTGTCATGTCCCTACCCTTCTTTATCCAAACTATTTCTTCTACTCGACAGCACGACCTAGAACGACAGTAAATTCTCACACCAGCAGTCGGAAATTCAGATAACTCACCTCTTTTTCGGGAAAGAGCTGCGTGGGAATATTTGGACCTTTCATAGGTGTCGGATGCTTAAGGTGTTGGATGATAATGGAGTTCACAGCGTCTTGTCTATGTTAGAGGCGGGCTGTTAAGGGCAGCTTGGGATTGAAAGTGGAACAACGTTACCATGAGTGGAAGTGAGGGTGTTAAATATTTGGTTAGGTACTTAGTAAATAGGGATGAGGATGTGAGGAAGACCAGATTCTTTCTACAGTACTCGTATGATATCTGTGTAGAAAATCACTCACTCCAAGGCCTTGATAACCTCAATCAACCCACCCTTCCACAACTCCATCCAAAATAAACCACAAATACCATTTCAAATCCTAAATCAATTCCCTCTCCCATCTTCTCCTCCACCATCCCAGCACCTCACTACCCCTCATTTCACCCCTACCCTCCCACCACCCATCAAACCCCCAAAATCAAATCCCCAACCATCCTTTTCCCTTCCCCAAAAGATCTATATCCATCCATATCGTTACACCAAAAGCCATATACCACCCAACCTACAAATCAGCAAAAAAAAAAAGATCGCTTCATGTAAAGAAATGTAGAAGGGGTATAAATAATTAAACCACCACACCACATCATAAGAAATTCCACAAACAAACCTGCTAAACGAAGTAAAGACAATTCTGAAATCTCCCATCGTCACTTTTACTAAGACCCCACCTTCACTCACTCAATCAATAAACATCACCCATCCTCACAAAACAAAATATCTCTTTTAACCCTACCCCATATATAGTAACCACTAAACTGAACTCCCCAACCAAACATTCCACTTTCGACACCAGCAGATTTCTCGACGGTAAACACTTCAACTATTTTTCCAAACGAAATCCAATCACTACCCCTAAAGCCACAGAAGTTAATCATTCAAAGATCCCCTTTCCCACGTCCTCGGTCATGGTTCTAATATCAAGACATCGATACCCGTCGCCCGCACCACCAATGAAATAATCCTGTAGCCCGAAGTACGTTTGTCATCTTCTGGTCTTTCAATCTTCCATTCGCTTGAGGTTCTTATAGCCATGCTTGCGGGAGACGGGGACCTTTGTATGTGTATCACGACACGAGTCCAGTTCCAACAATTCTTCAATATACCCCCATAACGAGTATGAAACTTGTTTTTTCTTGCATACTCCGTACACTTCACATCACATCATGAAGTCACGCCTCACAAAAACAGTTAACAATTGAAGAATTAAGAATCTCTAGTCTCCTTCTCGTTATAGGGCTGCTCGTCCTTGGGTGGCGAGGGAGGGGGGAAATGCAAGGTGGGGGTTAGCATCTTCAGTGGGTCAGTGGTTGGAAGAACAAAGAGGGATTTAAGTGTTCAGCGCTTTTGGAAGTTGAGGGTTGTTTGGTTCTTAGATGGGGTGGAGGAGAATGGAGGTGTTTTTGGGGTTGGTGAGGAGGTTGTTTGGTTGAATTGGGGGAGTATTTCTATTTTCTTGTTGGCGAAAGTTAATGTCTAGGTAGGGAATATGATGCGTATTCATGATTTCTTATCCGCTTTAGTCGATGTGGGAAGATGTTGATCAGTAACTATAAATGAAACACGAAAGTAGCCCCATGGTTTTGTAAATGTTGATTTGAATAGCATTCTTCTGTTCCATCCCGATATCTATTTTATCTATCCAATTGTAACGCTTTAAATGACAAGGAGTGAAAGATATCCTACGCCTCCTCAGGCCAGACGTTGTACCCAAAAGTATCCTTCATATTAACAAATCTCGACTTTCGTCCCTCAGCAACCTTGTTGACAGCAGCAAAATCCTCGTCGCTCAAAGTGATCAATTTGGCATTGCTCAAGATTCGCGTCGGGTTGGAGCTCTTAGGAAGAACCGCATATCCCCTCTTCAATCCCCAAGAGATGAGGACCTGAGCCAAGGAAACACCATTCTTGTCCGCTATCGCATTCAAATCCTTGTTCGTCGAGACCTTTTCACCGGTGCCTGGAACCTGGTCTTGCGATCCTAAGGGTGAGTAGGCGACGGGAATGATGTCTTTGGAAAGACAGAATTGGATTAATTCGTATTGCGGCAGGAAAGGATGGATTTCGATTTGGTTGACGGTCGGTTTGACCTTGGCGAACTTGAGGAGTTGTTCGATCCCCTTTTCCGTCCAGTTGGACACACCAATCGATTTTGCCAAGCCTTGCTTGTAAAGCAACTCCATTGCTCGCCATGTTGGTTCGGGGTTCTCGGTTAGGTCCTTTTTGATTATGTACTGGTTATATCGGTTAGCAACAAATCAGAATTTGCGAAAATATGCAGTGTGCAGGGTAAGGAAAATTGCGTAGGTACCTTTCCATCCGCTCCAATTTTCACGGTGTTATCCTCGTTCTTCTCGGCTGCTATTGGCCAGTGGACGAGGAACCCATCCACATACGGGGTTTGCAGCATCCGCAGGGAATCTTTGAGACTCCATTCCACGTCCGCTGGTTCGTGAAGGTGATTCCAGACCTTGGTGGTGATGAAAATGTCTTCTCGCTTGACGTTAGGGTTGTTGGATAGGAATTCTCGCATGCCGGAGCCGACTTCCTCTTCATTTTGGTAGAACCAGGCACAATCGAGATGTCGGTACCCGGCATTGAGGGCTGCGACTACTGCTCTGTGTGTTTCTCCCGAACTTCCCTCGCTTGCGAATGTTCCAAATCCCAACGAAGGCATGGAAACGCCATTGTTCAGCTTCAGGATGGGGCCTGTAACTGCTGATGCTGCCATTCTTGTGGATATGATGTTACGTTGAGGCTTGGGAATGTTTGATGTATCGGGTTTGATGCGGAAGGTCGATGTAGGAGAGAAACGATATCGTATGTTGCCGTTCGAAAGTTTGAAAGTGGGGTAGAAATTAGGAGAAAAGCTTTTAGAGTAAGATGGCTCTTGGGTGTCGTGTAGAGTTAACAAATCAGGTTGGGAAAGTATATCATATCAATTGTTGAATTGCATCTATGCCAGGCTGCGCTTGCGTCGGCTGCAATGTGAAAAGAAAAAGTTAGGGTTATCATACTCTGGCGACTCCGTACATGATGACGTCTTGGAGAGGAGGGGTCCATCCATTGAGCACATTTTTCTCTGCGAATCGAAGCACTTTCTGTAACATTATTAGTATTCTGTAAGAGAGGCAGGACTCTGGAAATATGAAGTGGTGGGGATTCGCATGCACGCTTCCAAGAAATTTGTTGGACCCTGAAAAGGGACCCTGGCCTCGTGGTGGAGTTTTGCCCACAAGAGGTGAGGTCGGAGGTCACCAATGATATCTCTTCGGGCCCAACGTCGGAAGTACCGGAGACGGACCGGCAGCCTGGCCGAGGAAGCTTAGTCAGCTACCCTGGCCATCTTATCTGCCGGTCCACCGGTGCTTGCGCTCTTGGCGTCTTGGCCTTCTCCCCTTCCCGCGGCGGAAGAGTCGATGGGCGGGCATCGGGCATGGCGCAAAATGAGGCTCCCAGCCAGCCGCACTAATTTTCGCACTTCACTTGATATCTTTGATGGGCGGAGGAAAAAGTCAACCTCAGCCTCTGAATCAGACCTGGACCTCGTACATACTAAAAATCCTTATTAAAGGACACGCTGCCTATAATGGAGCCCTCTTATCACTCTCTGCCCTAGCAAACTTTGTGTGGCTGCCCTAGCCCTAACTTCCCAGTTTTGACTCCTGGTGAGTTGGGTCTGCCAACTTTTGATACCGGTAGACTTTGAGCTTCGTTCGATGTGACGGCATCGCACTGTACCTCCGTAGCCCACCACGCCCACGAACCGGCAACAAGCTCATCGGCAACGGCCAAGGGCAACACGAATAAACTCAATTGCTGTCGACACGGTGGATGTGGGTGTGGACCCAGCTCAACGGCGATACCGCGGCAAACCTCAGCAGGAAGTGTGGAAAGTCAACGTCACACTGGATCAACGAGAGGATCAACGAGAACTCATTGCGTGGATACACTCGTTCACCGACCCCTCCTCAGCCTTCCAAACCCACCCCCAGGTAGGGAATGAAGGAATGAAGGGCCCGTCCGTATCTGACCTTTGGCGTCAACCCGTTCGTGCATGTCCTGACCGGGATTTGACGAAGCGCCAGATCTCCACCTTTTCTAGCCCGGGCATCGTTTTTCGGGTGTATTCCTGGTATACTCCTGCAAGGCTTAACCTCTGCATGCTCTCGGATCCGCTTTTGATACAGCATTTTCTCACCGTCACCAAGTATACTGGAGCCTTGCGTTTCAACACCAACTCGGAACCAGAGGAGAAGGCTCTGGTGGAGCCTTGCATGAGATGGTAAGGATACGGGTTGAAGACGACGAGTAATGGATTCACATGTCCCTGTTATGGTCGGCAGAGTGACGCTGCAGTTTGAATCGTCTTCCTAAGTATTCTCTAGCTTGCTTTCATGGCCTTCTATTTTTGCTCACCTAAATATATACAAAGCCAGAAGCCCACCAGTGACTGATTTTCATTTTACTTGCTATCTCCAAAACCACAACTTCATTGCAACCCCTTCAGAAGTCCTTCTACTGATCACTAATTCTGTTCAAAAGGCCATCAACCTATACATCAAGATGCCTGCCTTCGAAGATAAGGTTGAGGAAGCTGTCATCAGCCCAAAACAACAACACTACAACCATGACCTGCCAATTCCTGGCGACCATCAATATGGAGCCGTCGAAGTTCCAGCAAGCAAATCTCAAGTAGCTGACACCGACAAGCTGATGCACCACATGAGCTTGGGAGACCTTCCCGCCAGCGCAGGACGACCACGCCTCAACTCTCGCAACAGCTTTGGAGCTTCATTACCCATTCCTCGCTCCAAGCGTCAATCACGACTTTCATCCGTCACAGGTCCTGATGTCAAGCAAAGTAGACCTGGGATGCCTCCCATTCAACCAACCCGGGAAATCCTCTCCTCCCAAGTTCAGGACATCCATTCCGCAAAGACTAAGGCTGCTAAAGATATGGCTTTTGCTTTCGACATTGATGGTGTCTTGGTTCATGGCGATCGCTTGATCCCAGAGGGACAAAGAGTTCTTGAGATCCTGAACGGTGATAATGAGCTTGGTATCACCATCCCCCACATCTTCCTCACCAACGGATCCGGAAAGCCCGAAGCTGCAAGATGTGCACAACTCTCCAGAATTCTCAAGAACCCAGTCTCTACTGAACAATTCATTCAATCACACACCCCCATGTCCGCTCTTTCCGAGTACTACGAGACCGTTCTTGTCGTTGGAGGAGAGAACTACCAATGTCGTGAAGTCGCCAAACAATACGGTTTCAAAGACATTGTTGTTCCAAACGACATCTACGCCGCAAACGAAACCATCGCTCCACTTAGAGAGCACTTCACCGCCGAACAGCGTGCGACTTCATCACCACGAGACTTTTCCAAAGTACGCATCAATGCCATCCTCGTGTTCTCAGACTCCCGTGACTACGCTACCGACCTACAAATCATCATCGATCTCCTTCTCTCCGAGGACGGTGTCCTAGGAACCAAAGCCAAGGACCCAACCACGAAGCAAATCCCCATCTACTTCTCCCAAGGAGATCTCCTCTGCCCAACTGAACACCCAATCCCCCGAATGTCCCAGGGAACTTTCCGTATCGCACTTGAGGCCATCTATAAAGCCCTTACTGGTAAAGAACTCGAGCGTGTCGTCTACGGAAAACCAGAACTCGCCACCTACAAGTACGCCGATGAGATCATGACTTCATGGATGGACACCATTCATAACGAGGAGAAGCTCCCCAAGAACATTTACATGATTGGTGATAACCCTGCGTCCGATATTACTGGTGGTAATATGTATGGATGGAATACTTGTCTGGTTCGCACTGGTGTTTACCAGGGTGAGGGCAATGATGATGAGAACCCCGCCAACTTTGGTGTTTTCGACAATGTTCTCGAGGCTGTCAAGGCGGCGCTAAGAAAGGAGATCAGCCCCGACTTCAAGTTTGAGTGGAGTGATGCTATGAACCCCGTTACTGGAGACAAATCTGCTTCTGCTATCGAGTAGATCAGCGATACGGATGTAACGAATTTTCTTGGTTAGCGTAATTTGGACTTTCGTTTTAGATGGAAAATATGGATGGATATATAGATGGTGTTCTCTTTGGATTTGTAGGGATGGCGTTTCCATCCCTCGTGGTGGCTCGATTTATCTGATCTCAAAATTGAATTTATTTGTTTCTTCTTTAAGCTTGCGAGGGGTCTTCTTGAATGGTGATGTGTTGTTGATGTTATGGTTTGTTAACGCTTCAGGTGAGACATGTTGTTTTATGTATTATGCTCCGTGTGTTGTATGTTTTATATCTGGCTTCCAGCAATGGAATGAGCAACGAGACGAATGCTCAATGATGCAATTGCTTCTCTCCCGCAACGATGATTCGTACCCCTCATGTCTTTCCTCCATCATAGGACTCCTGCCGTTATATTCGTGCCATCTTTGCCGTATGTGTTGGCTTGCGGTACACTAGTTCAGTTCCGTTCGGATTTGCGAGTCTGCATATGTACAGTATTGCGTTCTTGTGGAGATGAATGAATGGGGTTCTAGTAGCTCCCCCACAACTTGTGGTATTCTGCTTCCCTGCGGGCATGCGATATGATGTCTCCGCTCACGATGTCGCTTCTAGCTATGAGAAACTGCAATAAGCTTTCCCCCCCTCTGTTGTTCCTGTTCGTTTTTGCCAGAGTAGATGGGATCAAGTGGTGTAAATGATTTGCTTGCGCTTCGCATGAAGATGATGGTCATGTATTGCTGCTGTATACATTGTCTTGTTGTCGGGTGTCAATTGTCTGGTGGCTTGGATGGATGGATGGATTCGAATATCTGCTTCGGAAGTACTTGAGGAAGTTGAAGTGATGTTTGACCCACTGGAGTCTTCGTTCACAGGGGATTGTTTCTGCTTCATCTTAGGATATATATGGCGCTGGGAGGCTTGGGGATTCAGTGTATTTCTCTCCTCTCTTGTAAGAACTCACTTGAAGACTTGAGAGCAGAAGTCTTGGCAAGCACAAATTTTCTTCACAACTGCACTAAGTACTTGAGTATAAGTGAATAAGAGTACTGCCAAACTGAGCTACGAGATTACTGTGTTTTAATGATTAGCTGGATCTGATATTGCGACGCATTATTTTTAGAATTCATTTAGTGGCGCAGTCGTTTGAGATTGCTATTGCGAAATGGATGGTGAATTGTTTGTTTTCTCGTTACGAGAGACAAGAGACGCGTGTTGGGTGCAGAGCGTTTGATGGGTTGGTTGTGTTGGTGGTGTCATGGAGGAAGACAGGTTTGTATGTGAGATTTTAGGATACGATGTCTGGAGGTGATGTGTGAGTGGATGGGGTTGTTTGCCTGCTTTCTCTTGCTTTGAGGCTTCTTTTAGCTGGGCTGAAGGAATGATCTTTAGTTGAGCTGTGTTGAAGAGCATCTATCTCTATTCAATCATAAGATGATACTTCAAATATTGCTCTTTGGCATTGTGCTCTATTGGCGTTGCAGCACAAATGGGCGCGGTACCATGAGTCTGTCGCAACATTTGTCTCTAATTTTACTTTGATATCATTGGAAAATTAGCAGACAAGATCTGCACAAAAGCTTACCCAAAGAGGGTAAGGTTATCTCTCCAAAGTCCACAAGTTTGTGCCAAATTGCGTGATTTTCCAGATTCACGTCCCCCCTATCTTCACTGCCAACTCTCGCTTAATCCAATTGGTTGCCTTTTTTCCAAAACATTCTAGCGTGGCACACACTAGCGTCCCCAGGTTCAAATTTAAATACCCCCAGACTCCCACCATCCTGGACATCTCGGAGACAAATTGGGCTGCATGCACATCCTGCGATATTTCTCCGGTTGGCCCTTTTGCTTGTTTGAACTCCTCTTTGCTTTGCGATATCCCTCCGACTGGTTGCATCAACTCCACGCAGACCTTCCTCGCCATGCCTACCCAAATACAATACAATGGCGACGCCACATGAAGGGCCAGGGCCAAACGTATGTCTTCAACATTAGATTACCCGCAGTCAAACCAGTATGTCCTTTATTCCTTCCTCCACCACAACCATCCATCTTTCCATCTTTCCATCCTTCCAAACATCCACTTCTTCGCTGATCAACCACCTTGCTCGCCTTTTGTTAATTACCAGCAGCTCAACATCCCCTGGATTGAATCAGCATACATGGCAGGCTTGGAAGCAGATATGGATTTTCAGGACGCTTTTCTTTTCGCGACCCTCCAGGAAGGTACGTCGTCCTCACGTTCGAGATCGATGGCAGCATCGTCATCTCCGCAAATTCAGAACATCGCAACTAACGCGCAAGAGGTCAAAATGGCGAGCCTGATGGAGATACACCTCGTGCTCTCTTGCCGCCGCTCCCTGTTGCCCCTGTTCGTGAGGTAGCAGGTGATGCCATGGGGTATGACGCCGTGGGTGCGTCTGCCTCACTGACTGGAGAGTCAGTACCCGAGATGGGTGGAGGTGTAAAGCCTCTCGACTCGACCTTGCCTTCCGTCGTCGATGCCGAGAGTCTGGCCAACGCAGTCAAGGCCAATCCACAGCGTGTGTTCACGGCGCTGACCAACATTGCTTGGGCCCGTGACGACGCGGAGGCTGCGTTGGCTGGTATGGCCACTACTTGCAACGATCTGGAGCTCGCGAGGGCTCAGATTGCTGGCTTGGACAGCCAGCTTGACCAACTCCATCTCGAGTACAGCGAGGTGAAGGACGATCTCCGAGCGGAGAAGGGCAACCTTCGTCTCGCCGAGGAGAACGCCCAACATGCCATTGATGACCTCGATGGTATGAAGAAAGACATGGCGGCTCAGAAGCAGGTAAGATATCAATCTTCACACATCCCAACGACCCCCTCTCTTCATCACTCTTCACCTCTATCATTCTCCATATCAAGGCCAATGCTGACCTCTTCACCTCTAGGCCTTTGAGCGGCTCGACTGGGGCATGAAGACCAAGAACAAGATGTTGTTCAAAATAATCAATTATTATGAACATCACATCGTTGCTCTTTGTCTGGACCGCACCTACTCAGTCCTGACCACTCACCTGCCTCAGACCGCCATGATCAAGTCCATTGATCCCGCGGCCCAGGAGGCCCTTCAAGATCCGTTCCCTCTGTTCCCACCTGGGACCAAGAGCTACACGGATGACAACGACGGTGCTGCTGCTGGTAGCAAGGGCAAGGGAAAGGAGGGTGGGATCCCCATCACACCACCACCTACCTACGCCCAAGCTGCCACCAGCACCAAGGGCAAGAAGGGAAAGAAAGGCAAGAATCCTGGTTCGAGTGCCAGCTCGGTCTCTGGTGGAAACGATCTCGCTGCCTCAACTAGTTCGCTGCCTGCCAGACCAGGTTCGGCCGCCAACTTCAATCCTGGCGCAGTAAGTTATCTCGACCTCACCTTTGCATCTACATCCATCTAACACTTCCACACAGCAATCTTTCGTCCCGACCAGCTCCTCACCCAAGCCGGTCCCGGCAGCAATTGCCTCATCATCCAAGTCGGCACCATTCGCATACTCGTCCAACACTGTTCCCCCCATCCCAGGGGTCGGTGCTTTAGATCTCGTCCCAACCGAGCGACCAAACCTTTGCTACACCATACCACCACCAATGCCGCACCCAGGCCACCCCTACAGCGGCGTAGCACTCATCGGACAGTCCGTCTTCGAAGCTAGCCGCATCGACGAAGACACCATCAAATTCCTCATCTCTTCTCTCCCAGAGAGCGTCCGCAACATCTGTCCCATCTCCATCACATGCAGCAGCAGCATCTGCACCGTCCCGGGCTGCAAACTCCAAAAGGTCTGCGACGAGTTCAACAACGAGACACTTCCTCTTACCCACACGTGCTTGATTCAACCCTGTCCCTTCGTCCACATGTATCGCACCTGCGAGCAAGAGATTAATGGTGCGGGTCTTGGTTGTCAGGCTTGGATGGATGTTCAGAAGGCTCGCGCTGGTAATCTTACACAAGGCCATTCGCATGCGCATCCTCCCATGAGCCATGCTAGTTCTGCTCGTCAGGCTGCTGGTGGTGATCGTCTTACGGAACGTCGTGATATGCATGTTGCCAAGCGTGCTCATGCTGCTATCTGTACTGCGGAGGAGAATGAAGCTCGTCGGCTGCTCTTCCAAATCATTGATGTTCATCGTCTGGGTCGGTACTTGGGATGAAGAAAATTCTCACACTTCTCACACTTCTCAAACTTCTTCGAACTCAATCCCCCCGTCTACCTGGCTTGGCATTCATACTTCTTCGCTTCCTTCTGTCGCTCAACCACCTCTACAACACTCCTCCACCATAATGCGGATATCTGGGTACCAACAAACAAACCTTGGATGAATCACGATCTCAAAACCTTCTGCAACTTTTCTTCTTCTTTTCTTTTGTTTTGTTTGAGGGGATAACGATGTATGATGTATGAATGATGAGACATGGTGAACATGATCTTTGCGATGGCGTTTTTTGCTTTTTTTTTGTACTTACCGCGAATACCCATACTCCCTTTGAGTTTGTCTGGTGGAAATATGAGGGGTGGTTGATATGATGGGATGGGAGTGAGTGAGAGTCTGGTATTGAAATTGAAGGGATTTGATTTGTGACTTGTGTGTTTGTGGTTTGATTGATGTGATGTGATTGATGATGATTATTAATTGAATGCGATCTGGGGGTGGGTATCGTGATCTGACGAGTTTTCGTGGGGTGAAGTACTTGGGTGACAACTATGTATACTACCAAGTCCTCCATCGACTACCCACAACCTACCATATTCCACCTTACGCATCTCATTCCATCTATCCCTCCCCATCCTTCCACCAAATATCCCAACCACCTCACCTCAACACTCCATCCCTCATTACCTTCAAGTCTGAAACCATCTCCAAGTCTCCCAATATCCATGAAACTCCCCCATTCGGTACCACCATCCAGCCCTGCAAACCATCCAACACATCCAGGAAATCCATAAAGATGCACCACCCAACAAACCAGAATCACAATCCTCAACATCAAACTACCATTGCCGTATAAACGCACAGTGTCTTCCTCCGCAGATCTAGACACTGTAAACGTGTCCTAACCATCCATCTAACATCCAACATCATATCTTGTCTTCTAATCTCACCACACACAACCGTCGCAAAGGTTACCAATTCAACGATGAAGAACTACTTGCTGTTCATGAGGGTTGTCCATTTGGTGGGATTCTCGACCGCAATCGTCTTTGAAGGTAGAATGAGGAATACCTATCTCACATCTTAATCTTATACAACACAGTTTTCCAATTCTTGGTTCAGAAGTTGGAATGGGGAGAGAAGGGGGGAGCGGGGGTGTTACTGTCGATTACGGGATTGCTGTCGATGTGTTGTATTGCGTTTTTGGAAATAGATTGGGTCTTGGGGGAAGACGTGGGGGTTTGATTGTTGGTTTGGTGTTTATGTGAGTGTGCAGGGGCTCTGAGGGCTTTGGGAGATGTGTGATGGGTGTTTGTGAGAGGAGTAATTCCCTTTCTTCGCCGCTAGGTGTGGTGGGGGGTATGTGTTTCTTTCTGGGGCTGGGGCTAGGGCTTTATAGTTGTGAGTTAGAGTGGGAAATAAGGTGCAAGTGGCAAGGGGATAAGAGGATTGTGGAAGTGGAAAGTTGGAAGTCGAAGATTGGGGGAGAGGGAATGGGGATAGGAATAGAGCTACCACCCAGATTCATTTCTACTGTTTCTGATGTCTCTACTACCATAAGGGGATTAAGATTGAGAGGTTGGGCGGGAGGTTCATACAACATCATTCGGTAAGGGTATCTAGTTCTCAATTGCCATATATACCATGTTCTTGTTATGGAAATGAGTAACATCTATCATGTTGTTATATAATTCCCTTCAATCCATTCCACACATCCCCGGTATCTACATCGTACCATAACAATCCGCTCTAGTCTTTGGTTCTGGTCCTGGTTCTGTGACTCTTGCGTGAGATCTTGTCTTCGGTTTGAGGCCGACATTGAGGTGCTCACCTCTTTTTCACAGCAGTATCACAAAGCCTTCAATAGCCGAGTCACCTCTCTATGTCAAGACTAGGTAGGCTCGCTATTAGTTGGTGGATACTACTGTGTAACTTTATGTCACTAGTTGAATTTTTCTCATTAGAGGTGTAGTTTTGATTTGAAAGTGGGGGTCTTGCTGTCCAGTTGGGGGTTAGTGTCGAATCTACCGCAAACCTTCGCACGGGAAGTACACATTTTACTATACTCTACAACGACGTTCATACGGTAGATGAATCTAGAATTAGGATGTGGAACGAGAATATCTACTCTTGCTCAATAGGGGTTCTCTGTTTACACCACCAGACGCAATACATCCGAGGAGTCCATAGTTTTGGTCAACGCATCTGAGTCAAAACGCCAAACAGAGATTTAAGAATTATTGTATTTCACCCGGCTACGGAATGGGTTATTGTGGTATGAAAACGTGTAGGTCTGTGTTAGCATTGTTCTACATATACTTTTACAGTGATATGTAAACGGATTAGTTCTTAGAGACTATTCTGGCTATTAATAATCTACTGTTGTGATTATAGCTTTCCTCCGTCCCGAGACCTTATATTTTTTACCTTTCCAAACTTCTACTCGTATCCGAGAGAACTTGCGTTATAGTAAGGAGTTTGGTGGTGGTTAAACAGTTTCAAGGGGATATAAAGGGAGAATTCGAAATAACCTTCAATGCCCTCGCGTAAAGTCTTGGCATAGCGAATCAAAGGGGTATAAATGCCCAGAAGAGTATCGTGCTGACCTGACCTCCGACGAAAAATTACCTTTTTTAGATAATGGTTTCGTATGTAGTGTCTATGGATTCTATTTGATGGTTTTGGTATGTGTATTATTGGATGTAGATGAGATCCTTGTGGGAAAGTCACGTGCTAGGCTACGTAGCCCTGGAGGTAACCCTGAAAGTGAGGAATAATGGAGAGGTTTTATGTAGAGTGGGTATAAGTAGAAGAGTGTAGTGAAAGAGTGTGGAGATATTCCGGTCATAGGAATAAATGGAGATAGTAGAACTTTGTGTTTGAGGAATGTCACGTTCTCGCTCTAACACACCTTTCTAAATCTTCAAAAACAAAGTTTGTAATTTCATGCTGCTTGGAGCGGGTTGTTGGTTATCAGTAATGAATTTAGTACATTTTATATACTTGATCCAGAGTTGGTGATAACTACTATACAAATCAGTGTATTTGCTTGCTTCGACTTGCTTGGAAGGTTGGTTGGTGTTTTAAAAAGTGGACAGCATAACTCGGACATGGTTAGGGCATGTGACTGACTACCTATACAGTTCAGGATAGAATTCTTAGAGGATCACAAGAGTGGTTTCTTCTTTTTCCGTTCCTGGATTTCTTTTGTTCGTTTGCAATTCATTGCAGCTGAGGCAAAAATCCCACGACTGGGCGCATTCAGGTAGCAATGCAGTCGGGGAGCATGTGTTGGATCGTGTTAGTTAGGGTTGGATAAACAAGTAAAACCATGTTCATGCTTGATATTTACTACCAAAAATGGCTACTCAATATTTTTCGTTACAATCTTCCTCTCAATCCCGTGTAACATTTCTTGGTCTTCCTCAGGAGCTTCGCAATTACTGCTGCGATATTATTCTCGCAGCTCCAAAGCCCGATCACCCTTAAAACCACGGAGTGTAGTTATCAAAGATTGACTTCTGATATCCAAGAAAGAGCGCCGAATTCGCTTCTATGCAGTACGATTATTAGGCACGAGGCAGCATCAATACCATGCAGCAAGAACAAATTCGTCTTCACAGGTGACTGGACATGAGGGACAATAGCAACCTGTGTTGAAAAGATCGACACAAAAGACCGTGGCTTTTTGACGTCGATAGAACTGAAAATTCCCTTTCACTACTTATTCGCATGGCAGAAACCAAATGGAGACCGTTTTAATATCCTTGTGCAAAAACACCCGGAGGCGGGGCCAATATTCACACAAAACCGAGCATACCGCTCGCCAGACTCGATATCGGAGGGGATCGTTGAGTCGTTTCATCCAGCCATTGAGACAATCTTCGAGTTACTCGGTCATAAAAGACTGTCGAATCTATCTCTCACCATATCTGTCGAAGAAAGAACTATCCCTGGGCTTTCGAGAGAATACGATAATTAGAAAGACAGGATTTTCGATCGTTGATTTATAACGAAATACCCATACGTCATAGAGAATCTGCGTACTCTATATGCGCCTAGTGCGGTGGAATTGTCGATGTTGCGGGGGGGATTATCTCAAAACGCGCGAAGATATCCAAAGTATCTGGGATACTGCGGATGAACAGGCAGAGAGTAAGACTGCGCAATACATTGTGTATCCGGAACTGGAGACCGAACGGTACATAAACTTCACCTTTAAAAGTAGAGTGTTTTAAGTGGTGTTAGTAGCTGCAGAGCCTCTACCAGAAAAGCGTATTGCTTTGGTCTATATGTTAAATCTATTATAATTCATTTCAACACACAACTAACTTTGCCGACTGCCACGAAATAGCGATCATCTGGATGCGCATAACGCACAATCTGGTCGCCCATACTCAGTCTCTACTAGCCATACCTTGAAGAACCTCCATACCAGCGAAGTCGAGAAATACACCATGCCTGGGCTGTATCTGCATCTCGTCTTCATATCTAAAGTCGAGAACATTCAAAATGGATTTTCGAGTTGTGCGAGATCTACCTAATAAGGTGTTTAAAAGTGAGTTCAAGTTTTTAATTGTAACCTGGGAATAATTACCCGAGCATTCAAAAAAGGCGTTTCAGGAACCCGAAGCAGAAGCAGGGATGAGAGCTTTCGAAATTGTAAATATGAAGGTAAGACGAAGGGGTTGGGAGGAAAGAGCGATGTAGTCAAGTATCTGGGCCTCGCGGATGGAAAGAACAACTGGAGCTCGATGGCGACACTTCGTGCTTTCACTGAGTTAGAAAGTCAGCCCCTAAAGCGAAGAGGGGTTACGATCATCAAACAGATGTCGTAGTTCATCATAACTCTCGTAGGGCCTTTCGATTTCAACAGAAGATAAGAGATCTGTGGATAGAGGCTTGATCACATAGAATTTTGGTTCTTTTGAAAATGTGAAACAAATGTTTGTACTCCTTCTACAATTCTCTTGCCTTATACAAGCCAGTGATGGATAATTGGTTATAAAATTCCAGAGGGCACTTTTAAAGCTCTCTGACTGAAAAAAGAACGTTCAATCACTAGGATCAATAACACTTACCCTATTAGATTGGTCAACGCAACACTAAGGTCACTCCTTCCCTAAGAGATGATGAAAATGTATCAGCCCTTATCAAAATCAAACCTGATTCCAAATTTCCCCATCACTGATTTTGGACAATCGAGAAAATAGTTTCTAATCACGCACCAAGCCGGATCATCGTTTTTTTCAAGCATCCAATATTCGAGAGATTTACTCGAGCAGTTCCAAGACAAGGAAAGAAATGGAATCAGCAGGGTTTGCAGAAGGGAAGGATGCAACCAATTGCAATCACCAACCAGGTCATCCATCTCCTTCGTCACCTCTCCAGATAATGGTCACTAACCCAAATACAAAGACGCCGCACATATACCAATAAATCCGAAAGAACCCTCATGTCCCGCCAACGAAAACCACAATTCACATTTCGAGACCAATGACACCGAAGCCCTCGATCAAGTAGGAAATACATCTCCCATCTCCACCATCAGCACCGAGTCAGAAGCAATCATGCGATACATACTCCTTCTCGAGCGAACACAAGCTCAACTCCAGAAAACAGAGAAAATCATGGATAAGCTGAGTGGTCAACTGGGCAACGCTATCGCTGTGACGGAAAGCCTGAAAAGTAGGAAGTCGTCGGAAGTGACTGATTGTGAGAGGAGTTCCGGGATTATAGACAGCAGATATGTGGCCTCCTAGGTGGATTGTTGTGGTGAAGCGAGGAAAGGGGTTTTCGGATATGTGGGTAGTTCAGGGAAGTAGATGGTCCAGAATGGATCAATGGTATTGTGCCTATCTTGTCTCGTCATGGATGTGGACACTTGACAAATCTCTTTGCTTGAGGGGGCATGATACTATGGCTCGCTTAGAGTTAGGATACGCAATTCTTCTCGTATCGTTTATTCTCAGGAACCACTCTAGCTTTCTTGGGTTGTGAGAACAAATTCGGGTTGTAATACAGAGTCTCCCAGGGTGTGATGACGCAGCTTGGTGCAAGCCGATGTTGTGTCTCTGCAATACTTCCGTATTTGTGATCGTATGACTATGGGTCTTGAGACCTACTGTAACTTCAGGTCGCCTTGAGCTTCATGTAAGGATGTCACCAGAGTTGAAAATAGATAATGAGGTTATGAGATTTGGTAGGTTCTACGTATTTGATTGATCTATGACGAATTAGAAAGAAGCGTTACTAACTTATTAATTAATTGATAAATACGATTAACCAATTTTGCTTAAGCTCACCTGAAATCTTTTCTGTCTCGGTACTCAGAGCGATATTTTAGTTCAAAAAACGTGAGGCTGGAATTTGTCTTATAAAGGTAGATGTTCTTCAGAATAACTACTTTGGTCATACTGAGAGGTTCTGCTAGTCGTTTTCGTTGCTTGAAGCCTCCTGAACAATTACAACTTATATAGTGTTAAGATAGCAAAGAGAGCTATAGAGATGTTTACAGTTTATTACTATGACATTTATGTAGACAATTTAATTACGTAATGCAGAAGAACAAGTGAAATATGAAAAGAAGTTTTGGTGTAGTCGGCGAAACTGTTTATCCGATCGCCGAGAAAGCGGCTCACAGGGACCCGCGAGCTAGGCCTAGGACCCTACCTATTGTCGCGGGCACAATTACTTCCATTATATTCACCTCCCCTCTATAAAGATCCATCCATGACCACCGTCGAGCCCTACCGACCACACCTTCTTTTCTCCTCCGATGCGCCTTCAAATGCCCGACAATCCCGTTCCTCCTCCAGCACCGTAACGCGTCGATTGAATATACCACCAGCCGCCCCATCACCACCGCCGTTCGCGCGAAGAAACTCTCCGCCCCAGGAAACGAATCTTCACGATCACGTCCCGACCTTCGCAATGGCTTCTTCCGGATCGAGCCAATGGCTCTTTACCGATAAGGAGATCCTCAACTCGCCCTCTGCCGCGCATGGCGTCCCTCCAGAGCATGAGCGCCTCTGTAGAGCGAAGGGGGCAGACTTTATACTTCATGCGGGATGTATCCTCAAGCTTCCTCAGCTTACCATTGCCACGGCCAGCATCTTCTTCCAGCGATTTTACATGCGCGCCAGTCTAGATCCAAAGAGAGGTCACCATCACTATGTACGTTTCCCCCAGGCCCGCTTCCCAGCATGACCTTTCTTTTGCGCCAGGAAATTCCATTTTGCGACCATCCCGGGAATCAGCTATTGCCAACTACATTTGCTGATATCCGGGTTTTATACAGGTTATCGCAGCTACTGCGCTCTTTCTTGCGACCAAAACCGAAGAAACGTGTCGCAAAACAAAGGAAATCGTCATCGCATGCACCAAAACCGCGCAAAAGAACCCAAATCTAATGGTCGACGAGCAATCTAGCGAATATTGGAGATGGAGGGATAACATTCTTCTATACGAGGAAATGCTACTAGAGTTACTCACCTTTGACCTGGTACTGGAATCGCCACATAACACCTTGACTGGCTTTCTGAAAGAATTTGGTTTACTTGGCACAAATAACGAGCTGCGGAATGCTGCCTGGTCGTTTCTGAACGATGGAAGTCATACTACTTTGTGTTTGTCGCTGACGTCGAGGGACATCGCAATCGCAGCTCTATATTTCGGTGTGCAAATCGCCCAGAGCCAGATTCCAGATGACGAGCACGGGAATCCTTGGTGGGAGAGATTGGGTGGTACAGTCGCCAATATTGTGAAGGGAGTTACAATTGTAAGAAATTTCTACATGGAAAACCCTCTTCGACGAAAGGCCAATGAATGGGAGAAATCGCCCATATACAGAGCTGAGGATATAAACCGAAGCCGTCGAAGTCCAGAAAAAGAGACACCGAGTCCGAGTCGGTCGCATTTGACGCGAAACGGAAGCCAGCAGGAGAGCCAATCGAGTAATACTGGCGTGAACGGCTTGAGTAAATCTACCAAGCCGCCACAAACAAATGGTGGGATGGAGAGATCAGCGAGCTTCAACGGACTCCCCAAAAAGGAAGAAGTAGACGAGGTATCGCCAGACGTCAAGAGGGAAGCCAAAGATGAGTCGAAGGACTTACTTCATAAGGCGGAGAGAGGTTCAGGCTCATCGGATGCCGTTCTCAAAGAGGCAGCGAACGAGCCCACGACTCATGTCTCTGAAGGTATGTTATCCCAATTTAATTCGACTTGCTTTTCATTACTAATTAAATCAGAAATTTCACAGCAAGGCACCAAACGAAAAGAAAGTCCCGGTTTAGAAGACACGCCAGCGAAAAGAGCCAAGACAAACTCCGATGAATCAAGTAACAGCAATCAGGCAAAGGCGACCGCAATGCCGAAAGAAGAGGGCGAAGAGAGTGAGGAAGGGGAATTGGAAGAATAAATATTTGGGATTATAGGCGAGGGTTATTTGATTTTGATCTTCAGCGTGGAGTTTGGGGTGTTATATCCGTCATTTTTGACGCAGGGAAATGGGACTGCTATGGAACGAGATTGAAGCGTTAGGATAGGGGATTAGAATTGTGTTCCTCTCTTGTAGTTTTACTGGATTCGCCGGATATTCGACGAGAGCGGCTCGGCCTCTAGGCTTTACTTTGTGCGCGGGTCAAGTTTGCGTTTTATTCAACTCGTCCATCGATGGGGTTTTTTCTTTCTCACATTTTGTGTACTCTGGTATTAGATGAAATGTCACTGTAGATATGGAGATCACCAATCACAATGTACTACGGCCTTGTTGATCCTTTTGTCTTACTGTGTTACTACTTTACTCTCTTGTACTGATTACTAGCGATGATCTATGGGAATTCCTTATTATATTATATTGATCATTAAGATGAATATTCACTTGTTTAAACCAACTTTGGCTAGGTGTTTACAACTTAAAAATTTTACCTTAAGATGACTGCCTACTAGCCCATAGTAGTAGCCTAATTGGTAGGGGATTTCTTCTCTCAAAGACGTTCTCTTGAATAAAGAAGTGCTGTCTCTCCTAGCCTCGCCTTGCTTTGAGCTTCAGTAGAATGACTTCTCAAGCTCAAAACGGATTCATGTTTCATACTATCATATTCTGCCCACTCGAAAGTCTTTCAGACTCGGGAATTGTTCACACTATTCAACCCTCTTTCACTTTTGAGAAGTTTGTCCGATATGCATTCTTGTTCACTAAAAGGTACAGCGCTAGAAGTATATGGATGAACATAGTGTATTGCGCACCAAGCAGGAGTCCTGAAGAAAGGACGCATATACGCTAATTTCCCGAATTATCCTCCTTAATTTCCTTTTCTGCTTCTTTCCCGTTTTTGTTTCTCATTTTTCTTCTCTTTTGCTCTGCTCTGTCTTCTGCCCTCTTTTTCCCCATGAATATAGAAACCCGTAGCATTCTGTGTAGAATCACCAAGCCATGGAAAGATATGCTTCTTTGGTGATAGACTTGGTTACACGCAACCATCGAAAACTGCAACCCGTTTGGTCATGCCTCAGGTCTCAGAGACTGTTTTTGATGAAATCAGTTCAGCTGACTTCCTCAAAGCCTGTAGGACCCATTGAACCGCTGTTCTAGTATATTAGTTTTGCTCTTGGTTTTTCACATCAATTGGACTTACCACCGCGATGTCTTGTCGTGATAGAACTAATGCAGTCAGGAATACTAGCGAGATGAATACAAGCACAACCAGTCTGAAAAGCATCTAGCATCTTTGGTCCATAGGTCGGAACTCGGTATGTTGTTACCCAGTAGATTTCGAGGGGCTGTCTTGTAGGCTGAAGAAGCTGTGTTGCTTCTTTATGAATTTGAATGAGCGTATCGTATTTCTTATAAACCGATTGCAAGATGCCTATGAGAACGTCCAACGGTCTCTTGCCATAGTAGTCATATAAACCTAGTTTTCGGAGAATTTGAAAAGCACCCAAAAAATGCTCTTGATGCGGATGAAGTAATGACACAACATAATGGTACTCGATGAGTATATTCTGGAGGTTTTCAAAAAGCGGTCGGCGAAATCGTTCTGGTGAAAAACGTTAGTATTGAAGTTATGAGAGCACAGCACCAAGATCTACACTGTCACTGTACCTTGGGTAGAGTATGAGATCAAATCATGTAAATAGACTGTGTCTAACTCATAAGAGAAAAAGAACTGTCGTATCTCAGTTCCTGTAGAGTTGGGGCCAACAAGAATTAGATAAGTTGCATGGTGTCTGGTTATCGAATCGCAGTGCAGATACTCCTCTCTAGACTATTTACAGGTGTGAAGTACAGAAGGGATTGGCCGGTTGTAGGATGTAGTTTCAGATGCAGACCACGTCCATAACTCATCTTTGTAGGATAACGGATAGTCTAGCTCTTCACCGATGCAAATCTCATTTTTTGCTTTTATGATCGTTCCGGTAGGTGTTGCAAAAGACCATATCTTGAGGCGTAGTTCCTTGGGTAGACAAGTGAAGTAGGTGAACCTGGCTCTTGGTCCATACGCAGGCATTTGCGCTGAGTCCTTACCAAGGACTCTCATGTCAATGAAGTCCATAATGTCATTCTGCATCTTCGCCAAAGAGACTAGAGCCATCTTTGGTTCTGAGGTGGCCTTTCCAGTCTATCGCAGGTGTTGGGTGGGCGGGAAGGGGNTGTCATTCTGCATCTTCGCCAAAGAGACTAGAGCCATCTTTGGTTCTGAGGTGGCCTTTCCAGTCTATCGCAGGTGTTGGGTGGGCGGGAAGGGGTTCTTTATTGTTGGTTGTATTGCGAGAATATGTGGCCCGTCTGGGAGAAAGTTTTAATTCAAAGGCTCATGAACTATCCCTCCTTCAGCCAAGAGGTTTGTTACTAGAAGTTGTATTTGTATGGGAGCCAAAGCACAAAGAAGAGGGGCTCCATGGTTTATAGGTGAATATTCAACATCTCCCACATGGTCCCATGTGGTACCACGTTCTAGCCAAACAGGTTTATTCACTAGTGAGGTTACTCCCTAACATCTTTCTGAGTTATTCTGTTTCATTTCAACTCTTATACTTTAGCATGTAACTACTCTAACATGACTTCAACTTATCAAAGGACTAGATTAATTATTAACTTGTGAAACAGTAGATTGAGTTATTTGGTGCCACAAGTTTTTGTCTTCTTTCCAATGCGACTCTTTTCACACGCAATATCAAGCAAGCTAGGTAGGTAAGTACCTTGTTCTAATGGCATCAAGTCTTTTTAACCCTAAGATCTTAAGCCAACTATCCTATATTCTTTTGAGATTAATATATCATTGGAGTCACACTCAATTCAGGAGCCTTACCTTTCTTTTCTGTTCTAGCATATTCTTCTATACTTATTATCCTGTTTTAGCCAACAACCAATTTCTTACACAGTGATCTAAGCAATAGCCTCAATCTGAGAGACTGTGTGGGTACGCATAGATTAGTGAATATGAGTTTGTTCCCTTAGTGAATAGGTGTGCGGGGTAGGAGTTTCCAAATTAAGATTAGCCTAGGCTCTTGTTGAGTATAAATAATTAATACCTAGGTAGCCTTTAGATCTCTTCGCTCCTAATGATAAATCTAAACCTTATTCCAGAATAGTCCTTGTATACTCCTAGTGATACCTTGACACTAATTTTGTGAAACAAGCAAGCAAGGTCCTAATAGGTAAGAAAGAAGTGTATTCCAAGAGGAACACTGTGAGGTTATCTCCCTGGCGGCTACGAAACCTTTTCATAGAATATATACAGGCGCAGTAGATGCTGTAGTTTCCTTGTGCTGCGAATTGAACAAGCAGCAGTAAGACCACAGGAATGATTGTACAATAATAGGAGTCAAACATTTTGGAGAAAGACGCATGGAAAATGCTACTCTACTATTTGGCCTTCTAGTACATAAAAGATTAAGCTTATATGGTGTGATTTATAATTAACCAGTCAAAAATTAATAGTCCTGATTGAATCTTGCTTTTGTTTTCCTTTTCCCCAGAATGTATGGTCAACCATGGTTGGCCTTAGGATGTTAAAAAATAAGTTGATATAAAATTTAGTAATAGTCAGTGCTCTTCCTACGGCGCATTCGCTTGTAGTCAGCGGAAGCAAGTGTAAAGCGGAAGTAAGTGTAAAGTAACCCGTAGATCTCCCGTAGGCGCGTCTCCCTACTAAAAGATATCTAGACTTTATTTATTAATTATAATAATATTACTTTAACTTATTATAAAAAATGTCTACTAACGTGCATGTATAGCGAACCGGCCAAACAAGCGAACCGGCCAAAACCCGGCGACCCCACCACACCTCCACGAAATATTAAATTTCTCTACAACGAAGGATGCCTCTGAAAAATGACGAAAGCCGGTTAGTCTTAGCTATCCAAGCTATGCAAAAAGACCCAAATTTACGTGCTCGAGCTGCTGCCAGGACCTATTCTGTAGACCACCGGAAGCTAGGTCGACGTTTGCTTGGTATACCTTCACGACGCGATATTTTAGCCAATTCACGGAAAATGACCGAGCTAGAGGAATCAGTACTTGTTCAACATATCCTCGACCTAGCTACAAAAGGATTTCCTCCGCGGATATCTGTAGTTGAAGATATAGCAAATCGACTTCTTGAAGCACGCGACGCGCCACGCGTCGGGACGCGTTGGGCTTATAACTTTGTTAAGCGCCGCCCAGAACTCCAGACACGCTTCCAACGAAAATACGACTATCAGAGAGCTAAGTGCGAAGATCCAGAAGTCATTCGTGGCTGGTTTGAGCTTGTACGAAACACAATAGCGAAGTACGGAATCTACGATGCAGATATCTACAACTTTGACGAGACTGGGTTTATGATGGGCGTTATCTCAACTGCAATGGTTATTACAAGCTCAGAAGGACGTGTAAAAGCAAAAAGAGTACAGCCTGGTAATCGGGAATGGGTTACAGTAATCCAGGGGGTTAATGCCCAAGGCTGGTGTGTTCCACCGTTTGTGATTGTTGTCGCAAAAGATCACCTCGCTTCTTGGTACCAAAACAGTGGATTTCCACCTAACTGGGTGATTGCTATTACTGAAAATGGTTGGACAACAAATGAGAAAGGCATGGATTGGATTCGACATTTTGAGAAGCATACAAAGTCCCAATCTATTGGTGGTTATCGTCTATTAGTCCTCGACGGCCATGAAAGCCACCACTCCGACGAATTTGAGGAATATTGCAAGGAAAACAACATTATCACTCTTTGTATGCCTGCTCATTCTTCTCATATACTCCAGCCACTCGACGTTGGCTGTTTTAGCCCTTTGAAAAGGGCATATGGTCAGCAAATTGAAGATATGATGCGGGCTCAGATCATCCACATTACTAAGGATGATTTCTTTCCTGCCTTCCACGCCGCATTTAATATTGCAATGACAGAAAGCAATATCCGAGGAGGGTTCCGAGGGGCTGGGCTTCTTCCATTTGACCCAGAAAGTGTAATTTCTACACTTGATCTTAAGCTAAAGACGCCAACGCCTCCAAACTCCCCCCCGTATTCCGCTCAGCCTTGGGTTTCCCAGACACCAAATAACCCTACTGAAGCCTTATCACAGACTGCATTTATTAAAGATCGAATTTTACGCCACCAAAGTAGCTCTCCAACCCCTATTTACGAGGCCATTGACCAGTTTACGAAGGGTGCATCAAAAGTAATGCACCAGATAGTACTATTGAAAGCTGAGAACCAGAGACTTCGACAAGCAAATGAAGTACTAAGTAAGCGCCGTAGAGCTAAAAAAACACGCCTACAGCAAGGAGGATCACTTAGTCAACAGGAAGCGCAGGACCTACAGGATGATAGAGACGTTGGTGAGCAGGTAATGCAGGAAATAAAGAGAAGTAGTGGTCGGAAGCCGAGGGAAGAATCACGTGCACGGCGCTGTGGCAACTGCGGAGAGACTGGTCATAATACGCGCACCTGTGATATTATAGAGGAAGTATCTGAGGAAGAAATTTCTGAATAGTGTTTTTTAATTAGAGGCGTTGTGGTAGAGTTCTTACAATTTCAATCGCGAGTGTGGAAAATTTTGGCCGGTTCGCTTGTTTGGCCGGTTCGCTATACATGCACGTTACACTTGTTCTATTACAACAGTTAAGGCCCTTTGTTAGGCGTCTTTATAGCGACAGAGAAATATTATTTTTAAATTGTATATACTGCTTCTTTCGTTATTACCGGTAATTGTGATTTAGTAATGTTATATTATTGAAATAAATGGAAAGCTATATTACATTTGTCGGGGTTAGGGTTACGTCTAACCATAATCGTTGCTATGTTGGGCATGCTTGGCGCAGATATGAACATTGTCGTAGGCATCGCTGTTCAAGTGGCTGCTTACTCTAGGCATCTGGTAATCGTTAAGCAATTGATACATTACATAGGGAATGTTAACATCGTGGTATGCGAACATATCACAGCACTGGTAGCTGCGGCCACTTTTTTGAATGCGATTTTATGAGAGAATTGTGGAAGTATTACTAGGCGCTCATGAAATACCCGACGTCAAAAGATTTTCTAAGGACCAAAAGACAGCAATCTTCGCGGCTATGTGTACGACTAATGTATAAATTACGAAGAGGCTGGTTGCAGCTGGTGCAAATTCCAATGCGATATATGAAAATAAAGACACTGCATTGCTCAATGCGAGCACACAGGGTAGAAAATGGTCAGCATCTTAATCCAATGCCAAAGAAGGTCACCATGCTGTCGTGGCAATGTTTCATTCAAGGAGGTGCAAGTACCTTGGAAAGAAGTAGAGCGCTCATAGCAGTCGTACAGTCAAAACAAGCCAAGCCATTGCAGAATTACTCATTTCTTCTAGGCTGGATGTTACAGTAGTGCTGACTTCAAGACACTCGCCCGTGCTGTATGCACAGGTTCTGAGGCAACAGTCACAACTTTGCTCCGGACAATTTTTGATTTCAATGGTTATGACAAATTCAACATCCCTCTTGTTATGCAGGCTGTTTTCTATGGCCACGTGCCTTTAATTGAGCTGCTGCAGGTGTTTGCTGAAGGGGCTGATGTTGATAGTAGGGCGATAACATTTTCAAATTACTTGACGTACAGAGCACGGGCTGTATAGAGTCGCTTACATACGAGACTTCTACTCATCTACCCAGACTTCCACTGACCGACCTAGCGCTGCTTCTACTGTTTGTAAAAACAACAAATCAAGGACGCATCTTGGTCCCCTAGACGCATGCGCCATTCAAATCTGATTCTACTATCATACGGGGTGGGATATATGGACGAGTCCTGACGCACACGCGCGTTAGAGCCTCAAAGCCGTATGCGACACTTCTACTCATCCAACCATCTAGGGCTACATACAGCAGTCCAACGAGATATTGTGAGGGACGCATAATATACGCAAGGCTATATACCTAATCATCCAATATGAGCATACATAATTCGAATGTGCGATTCTAGCACAATGAGGGGTACGGACGCTGGTACGATACAAAGTGCAATAGACGACCACCTTGTGATTAATGAATTAAAATATTGATAAAAGATTCCACTTCAGATTCGAACAATTTGAGTTAATCAAAGCATGAATACTGTGTGTAATTGTTCGTAAATTTATACTGGCTATATAAAGGAGGTACTACTGTAAAAAAGGTTTGCACTACCCCCGCTGTCAAAAAGTCGTTGCTGAAGAGTACTAAGGCATCTTTATGAGTAATACTGGTTATAGTTTCTAACACCCTGTATTCCACTAGTCATCGCCATCCTTAAGCTCTCTCATGGTCACCCTCGTCATCTCCCTCGTAATCCTCCTCATGCTTATTATCCTAATCCGATCCATCACTATTGTGTGGCAAGTTTGGGACGTCGTCTGTAGAACCTTGATTTCATTAGAAAATGTTGTAAGGAGGAGTCATAGAGAAAACTAACCTCTTCCACGAGTTGTAGTTGGCTTTGGGTCGGAAATACCATGAGTGAAGGTCGGCTTCACGAAAGAAGTGACAAAGGAAGTACTGCTTTCAATTGTTCGAATCGGATCGATAAATACGGTTCGAGTTTGGATGAAGCGACTTTCGGAGGCAGCGGTTGGGACAGGATGGATAAAGATGAATGGTTTACTCGTGGTTTGTATGTAGGAGCCATGATCATATTGAGTATTTGGGTGACTGAATCATTCGTTAGCATGCCGTCAGACTTGTCCATATTCGATAATTTCAAGACTGCAAGGGAAGAGCTATACATACTGCTGGCCATCAACCATGGCTACAAGGGCAGTGATAGAAACCATGACAGCATGGCTGAGTGTCATTTTCATCATCATTGCTGCGGCTACAGATAGTAGAAGAATTGTCTAAGTATTTTTGAAGGAGGCGTAAAGAGAGTATGTGAATAGATTTTGATGGAATGAAATTGTTGTAATACTAGATAATGAGAATGATTGACAGACTTTCTAGTTATTATATACATCTGGCTGAATGAATTCTCATCGTAAAATCTCACGTAAGTGTTTTCAGATGTCATCTTAGGCTTCCATTTCCTGGAGGATTTTGAGCATACAGTTACTTGGCGACCGGTGAGTACATTGTAGCTCAATTGGTCTATAGAGAAACATTTAGAAAGGAACTCGTGGCGGTGCTTCTAACGACAGACCGCTCTTACAAGGATTCCACAAGGTCATTCTTCTCTGGTGGGCTCTATTGCAGAGTTTGGGTGTGCTACATTGGCTCGCTTGATATCTCACGAGCCGCAGGTACGAGACCCATGTTTCCGGGTTCGCACGTGGCGTTTGTGTAGTTATAAATGAGTGGTGGAGAATTTTGAAAGAAAGTAATACTAGTCAAGCTTTGTTCCTTACAGGTCCGGGAGCCGGAAAGATTACATGGTTCTGGATACGCCGCTCATTTTATTTGCTCGCTCGCTTACTGTATCTCTCCTTTTCGGCTCTAGTTTGATGAACACCTCGTATGATGGATCTTTGCTCAATTCGCAGATTCTCCTACCGTCGTAAAGAAAGACTACGCCTTACTATTATACTATGGTGCTAATCATAACAGGTCTGCATTTCTAATAAGGTAAAATGACATAGTAAAACTAGATAGACATTTATTATAATAATTCAAGGAATCTTTAGAATTAAGATCCGAAACCTTTTATTTCATTTAGGCTTCAAAGTACTCTCGTTTTTACAATAATTGTGAGGGTACAGACGTGGAGGAAGCGATGTGGCCCGTGCCCTTGGAACTGTAAATAGCCTCAGATCTTACGATCACTTCCACTCTTTGTAGACAATTTAGTTCTTACGCATACAGCTGACCTTGTCGCTATCGCACCCTTACAATAATAAGAACTCTCAAGAGTACCATAATATTAACTGTAAGAATCCTATCCACAACTTTATTCACCAACTCAGAAGTCGATTTCCAGCGTATTAGGTGAGGCAGAGCTCTTTATTAACTAACTAGTTTTGTGAACTTACATTCCAGACCCCACGATAATAAGTATCCTAAAACCCTTGAATTCACAGACGTTTTCTGTCGGAAGGTTCCATTATAGAGCAATCTCTACAGCGCATTTCATAGTATAGTATATAAACTATTCAATAAAAACCATTTCGTTTACAGATCTGTATGCTAGATCATTAACTCCAAATTATTAAACTACACTCCCAAGCCGCAGTTCTACTATAGAGAATAATCAGTCGGTTAATTATCACTAGTAAGATTACCGATCTATTTCCCATTAACAAGACTAACAGAAGATGCACCTCCAAATTATCCCGCCAAAGCCACTATAAGAAAAGCTAGCTAGTTTATAATACTTCATACTATAACATCTCTTTTTAACTATACGTTTTACCCTGAAGTTACAAGGGTGCCCCTCCACCACAAGCGGTTCCAGAGTCCATGGCTTGTTCGATGGTCTGCATTAGGTAGGCTGCATCTCCAGCGGCAAAAACACCCTTCACATTGGTTTGGTTGAAAGGAGGGCTGACTTTGATGACTCCTTTCTGTGTTTCCAGGCCAAGTCGCTATGCGAAATCGCCTCTAAGCTCGAACCTGGGTTTGTGGGCGAGGAATCCTTCGGTCTTAGTAGTGCCATCTTTAAAATACAAAGTAACCTCAGATCCCATAAGACCTTTAACAAGCTTGCTGACTTTTCTTGAATCGACTTTCATTTCAGGCACGTATTTAATATCGGCCTCGATAGCGCTCGCAAGTTACTCATCACTAAGCGTGTACATGGTCGTCTCCTTTAAAAGCTGCAAAGCTTGTCGGGCAAGGTGTGTGGCCATTATAGCTATATCAAATTCTCCTTCGGCAATAACCCCTGATGTTGCCGCACCTCTCTCCTCCCAACCATCACAATACAAGCAGTGAAAACTATAGAATGAATCAGCTCATTATTTCAAAGATGACTGACTAGTGGGCAGAAGCGACACTCACATCTCGGAAATCTAACATTTAGTATAGCCTTTAATATCTGGAAAGATATCTTGGACTCCAGTCGCTAAGACTACCTTCCGGCCTTTCCACACCTGGCCAGCAGCACCCGTAATTTCAAAGAGTCCGTCGTCAAGTTTCTTCACTGCTGTGGCTCTAGTATTCTCAATTATAACACTTCCATAACGTTCAAAGTCTTTTCTTGCGGCTGCCCGAAAGTCACTTGGTTGACGGTGGTCCTATATAGGAACAGTGTGAATTGGACTATTCCCGTTTCGATATTCACCAGAGTCAGTAAGAAGCGTCGAGTGCGCTTGACGAACGATGAATAAAGCAGCGCTTAAGCCGGCAGGACTACCTCCCATAATCACGATATCAAAAGTGGCGGTTATTATTCCGTGGGTGCGTAAAAAGTGTTCTTTTTACTCTTTCCATATGGGGTGAGATCCGTTCTGTGCACTTTTATTTGGTCCAACCAACGGCTATATATACTACGGCTAATAATTAATAACTAATAACTAATAATCCACACTCTTTACTTGTTACATTGTCGAGTAAGCAAGTACCGATACTATAAAAAACCGTAGTAATTAGTAATTAGTAACAAACAACTAATAAGAAAAGAAAACCGGCCTCTAATATAATGAGATATGATTAACTAACTATATAAAAATAGTAGAAATATTATATAAAAAGTAATCTTTTCTAAGTATCCTATTATCTACCTATAGCTATATTAGCGTTCGGCATCTGGAACACGATTCCATGGAATATATGGAATTCCATTCCATATAGAACGTTCCAAATCGCCTATAAAATGGAATGGAATATTCTAGAGAAGAGGCCTCTGGAATTATGGAATTCTAGGGGATAACTACACTACTATATATACTACTTTTGAGCTAATAAGAATACTTAATTCAAGGCCTAGGGAGGGCCCCTGACTAAGCCGAATCATATAACTAAGCAATAGTAATAAGTAAATAAATAGTAGGGTAAATCACGTTCTGGTATTATATACCTTAGGTAGGTAAGCCGTATAGTAAGACGTATATTCTATATATACTAACGCTAGTTATAAGCTTCCTAGTAGTTAGACGGTGCGTAAGTTATATAACGACTATAGTATAAGTCATATGGTTAGTTCTATTATAGAATTCCATAACCCTACTTTGGAATATAGTATATTCTAGAGGGTATAATAGATAGAATAGAATATTCAATATAGGGGGTCTAGAATAGAAAGGAATTCCAAGTACCGAACGCTAAGCTATATATATATAACGAATACTCAAACTGGCTAACTAAACTTGGCTGGGTGTTCGCTGGTTGGTATGCTATGATAAGAAGAAGACTATCGGGTTGTTCACTTGGAAGTGAACTCGTTACTTGTATCAAAGATGTCAAACTAATATGATAAGATTGATAACTAAGTTGAGCACGAATCTCCTATCTAATGGCAGACGTGCCAGTCTTATATAGAGGACCTTCGTTCTGTCTTGATCACTCTCATCGACTGTCGATGTTGGCGATCATCGCTTTCATCGACAACGATAATGTCGATCATCGCTTTCATCGACAACGATAATGTCGATGAAGCTTATCACGTGATTTCTTCCTGTGAAATCCTTGGATCGTCTAGCTAGTCTATTCGATCCCTATTTGCTATAAGAGCTTGTGATGTGCTTGACCTGTCAGGACGCCGCCTGGTCTTCACTCATCCCGTGACAGCACGTGATTCGTGACATTATACTAGATTGAAAAAAACCTAAGAAAGCCTATAAGGTATAGTCCTAAGTAAAAGACACTTAATAACGTAGAGACAGGCGGAAATACGAGCTTATAAGTGTCGTCTAGCTCGAAATTATTACAACGTTACTAACCTTAAGGTCACGTGATTAACCCCCCTGAGTGTGACTGTTATGGTCACGAGGGCTGGATGTCACATGCTCGCTTAGCGAGGCGCTAGCGCGCACGACCTGTATTTAGTTCCCAACTCTCTCGAGCTCTCCTTCTTTCCTCGTCTTTTGTCCTAAGAATAGAGTGTTAATTGTTCTGAGTTCTACCTGAAGCACGTCTGTCACACTGAGCACCCGTCGCTACTTCGCTCGGATATATCCTCGTACTTTATACTTGGAACGCTTTTTTCTCCTTAGTTTTAGATACTCGTTCTATAAGCCAGGTATTTCAAAGGCACTTTATCTACGGTTCTCACACCTTCTACACGCCATATATATCAGCTAGTTCATTGGATGCCCTCTTACCCAGGGCCTCTGGCGTTCCCATGGCCATCATGTCCAAGATACTAATATCCAGTCCAAACACGGTCTTCCACCATGCTCGCATTTCCACGGCAACCATGGAATCCAGGCCTAACTCGACGAGGCCTGCTGTGATATCTGGCTCCTGGTCCTCCTTAAGCAACAGGGCAAAGAGCTTTTTGGCAATCTCTCTTGCAAGCAAGGTTGCCGTGGTGGCCACTCTAAGTACTGATACATTCGTCTTGATGGTGTTCAGGAGCGTCTGCAAACTTCCAACCTCCTTGCCCAAAGTTTGGCCTGGCTCATTCACACCACTGTGCATGTTTTGGTAAACTGCCAGGCGGGCATCATGACGCAGACGTACACTGCTGTCCGGGCTGCTGAGGGGAACGGTGGGCGAGGTCCCCAGGAGCATCTTCCTTGGGTCGGCTATGGTATCAGTACGAGTCTCCTTGGAGGGCTGAGGCTGAGCGGTGGAGATGGCGGCGCTGAATGCTTCCAACAGCTCTTCTTCGGTCACTGCGTGCCACCCCGAACCCTGGAGTTTCCGTAGCGTATCTTTGTTCCCAAACAGATAGCCGACGCCCTGCACGGCACCCAGGTCGATGGCGGTACATGGGAGACCGAGACCCGTGCGGTAGAGCACAAAGGCATCGAGAAAGGTGTTGGCTGCGGCATAATTGGCCTGTCCTGGTTGGCCAAAGATGCCTGAGAGGGAACTGAACAACAGGAAAAAGTCGAGCTTCAATGGTTGGGCACCGGTGGTGGTGGCATGGTGCAAATGCCAGGTGCCCGCCATCTTGGGCTCCGTCGCGGCCGTCCAGTCCTCCATGGTCATGCGAGAGAAGGCTTGGTCCCGCAAGACCATGCTCATTTGCACGATGCCCCTCAGCGGCATGGTGGGCGTGGCTTGGTCGATGGCACGCTGGACGTCGACCAGGTTCGTCACACTCCCACGAACCATTTCCACGGTGCAGCCCATCCCCTCCAACATACGCACGAAGTCGCCCTCATCAGCTGTACTTCCCGCACTGCGCGACAAGAAGATGAGCCTCCTGGCCCCATGCTGCACCATCCACGTCGCAATGGAGCGACCCAGGCCGCCTAGGCCACCCACGATCAGGTACGATGCCATTGCGTGCACGTGACCCGCGGAGGAGGCGGCCGGGCTTTGATGTCTCCCGGCTCTCGGGCTTGGAATCGGAGCCGGTCGGAGATTGGGATGAATCGCGCCGGTGTCGGTGCACATCCCCATCTTCGGTCGGCCGTCGCGCTCGCGGACCGAGATGATGATCTTGCCAATGTGGTTCCCCTTTTGCATGTACTGGAAGGCCTCTTGAATGGCCGATGCGCTGAAGACTTGGGCGAGAGGAACGGGTGCCACCAAACCTTGCTGGCAGTACTTCATCATGGTTTGGAGCAAACGGCGCGTGGCTTCCGGCTTATCCAGCGACAGTTGATCCAGCGCAACGCAACAGTAGCTGCGATTCGCGAGAAAGACGTCCATATCCAGCTTCCCAAATTCCACCAAGTCCCGCTTGCCGATTTCCACCATCCGTCCGTACTTCGCCAGGCAATGCCATGTGGCATGCAAAAGTTCCCCGGAGAGGGAGTTGAGGGCGACATCCACCCCTCTTGTGCTGGTTTGCCGCATGAGGTCACCCACAAACGACGTATCGCGGGACTGAAAGATGTTGCTCCGTGGAATGTCAAATCGTTTCACCAAGTAATCCGCCTTCTGCTCGGTGCTGACAGTCGTGTATATCTCCGCTCCAAGCATGCGTGCCACCTGGATGGCCGCATGGCCAACACCGCCACAGCCGCTGTGGATGAGAACCGACTATCATCACACACGTACATTAGTTTGAGGGTATACGTACGAGTACTCGTCAATGAGGAATTCATGCGGGACTCTTACCTGACCTGGCTCCAGATGTGCCACCTCGATGAGAGAATGAATGGCCGTAGCAAAGACAAGCGGCATCGAGACGCCGTCTTCAAAGCTGATCTCATCCGGTAGCTTCTCGCACAACTTTTCCGTAATCGTGATCAAGGAGCAAAATGTGTTGGGTGAGAGAATGACGACCCGATCACCAATCGCCAAGTTGTGCACCTGGGGACCAACACGCAGCACCACACCGGCAGCTTCGCTTCCAAAAGCCATTTCAACACCGTTGAGTTCAATAATGCCAGTAGCGAGTAAGACATCCTTGAAATTGAGTCCTACCGCATATATGGCTACCTCCACTTGGTCTTCTCTCGGATCGACGGTCGGTTGTGCAGCCCAATGAAGAGAATCCAACCTTCCTGGTCGTCCCATTCTTAGGACGCCTTCACAAGATGGTGCAGGTACCGGAGCTTCGTCATTCAGCGAGAATGGAAAGATGCGGTTGACTCGGATCATCCTTTCTGTGATGACATACTCGAAGTCCGGTGATGGTTGCACCTCACCTCGCTCCCGGAATTTGCAGAACACGTCGATGAGAGAGTGAAGTCCAGTCACGGAATCTAGATCGTTAGTTTCACAAGTGGCGAAGTCAATGGCCAATTCAGAGCGAATTGTTCGAGCGAACCCAATGACTGGGGCATATTTTGGGTCTGGACAATGTGTCTGTACTGGCTTGGTAACCCATAAGATCCCTGTGGTGTTGCTGAGAGCACATACGAATCTTTTCAATCGTTCAAAAGCGATCGTTGACATGTTATCAAAATAGGATTGGTCCTCGTCCAAAATTACAAGTGTATCTTGCCCCTCAGATGGCACATTGTCCAGTGTGCATCGCGAGACCTGAAATCCCTGCGCTTCTAGTTCGCTGGCGATGAGAGCCCCTCGCTTGCTTTCGTTGGAATTGCATAGAAGTGTTATCATTTTGGACAAGATTCGCTCTGGCTGAGGCTTTGCAACTACCACGGTGGTCAAGGGGGAAGTATACGGTGAATTTCGGGTGGCCACTTTGAGGTTCTGTAGTTTGGCTGCGGCAAGCTCCTGCTCCCATCTGGCTATTGAAACATAAGGTTCGTCGGGTCTGTTGTCTCCCATTCCGCACCACCAGATAGGTAATGTTCCCAACACATACTTTGTCCATAATAAGCCCTCTCGGGCCTCCTGAATAAGCAATCTCCCGTTTTCCGCAAGCAGTTTACGCACGTAGCCCAAGCTACGGCTCAGACTTGGGACGGTATTAAATACATCACTGGCGATGATCAAGTCGAAATCTGTTTCTTGGAATTCTTGGTCGAGAGGGTCATTTCTGATATCAAGAGTATGGAAATGCATATTGGGAACTTCCTTAAAACGCTGCTTTAGTGCGGTGAGTATGGATGGGCTTGCATTAGTGTAAACGTATTTGGAATAGAGAGCTTGTCCGGAGGGATGCGTCATATCTTTCCAAAGCTCGGCTGTCATAGCATTACGACCAACGCCCAGCTCGAGAATCCGAAGGTTTGGTTTGGTATACGCGAGCGACCGGAAGAAGGCAGCTGCATCATACTCGTTTATCAGTGTCTGAAAGTCTTCGAGGATACCATTCGTCGTTAAGACGTCTACGCCAGCCAACCCACCTGCTGCGATTGAAGCGACGTTGCTTTGAACTTGAAGGATCGCCACAGCAGCAGGTGCAACATGTGTCTTTAATAGGACGGAAACCAAGTCGTTGATACGATTGGTTAGCTCAGCAGTATCGACATTCTCGAGGGATGAAGGTGCTTCCTGATCTAGCCACGCTTTGTAAAGATGCATATGCCTGGCTTTTATAGCCACATCCTCGGATGACAACGCGCGTTTGGAGAGAGACATGGCCAGCTGGGCAAGAAGAGTCAAATCCGTGAGATGGGTCACTTCATCATCGCGAGGTGACTTGATGAGCTGCTCCGGGTCCTGGAAGTCCACGTGGGGTACCCATTCCGCGCGGGATGTCGTCAAGCTGGAGACCCCTTCGTCGATGTCGCTCTCGGCAAGGGGATACGCAACGACACCGGAGGCTTCCAAAATCATCGTGGAAGAGGATTTGGCAGAGCATGATCCGGCGCCGATGACACCATTTTTCCAAGGTTTACATGAGGTGAGCATCATCAGCTCATCGGCAGCGCTACGAGCGAGGGAAAGCGATTCGATACTGGCAGGAATCAACTGCTGGTAGCCTGGTCTCATACCATGGTGTGCCGCTGAGCATACCAGTTGCAAATAGGTGTCTAAGATGACTGGATGCAAGTGATAATTGGCCTCGTCGCCATGCCAGTTGTTCCGTGTCGTTGCCATCCCCAACCCTTCTCTCCCGTTGACACTGGTCCTCATTTCCTCTAATGCGGTGAAATGGGGGCCATATTCCGCACCGCCGCGACGCCCACGCTCATACCATTGTGGTATGTGAACCTTGTGTGGCATCGAGGTGATATCGAAGCACTTCGCGTCTCCCAAGCTACTTTGAGACGATGCGCAAATTTGACCCGAACAGTGCTTGGTCCAGGCATGTCCATTGTGACAAGTAACGGTAAACTCCCACCAAGAGCTATCCTGAAGGTCGGTCAAGCGATGCCGCCGAAAGTTGGTGACGAGTTCGGTAGGTGCTCCTTCGCGTAGCACCAAGGCCGTGCTCACCATCACTCTCCGCAGTTGGACCCCTTCTTGCACTCCCGTGATTTGTCGAACCCCTTCGGCGGCCATGGCGACATATGCGGCGAAAGGATACACGATATCGCCGCGGATTCGGTGGTCGCGGAGCCATGGTGTGCTACTCAGGTGGAGTAGGTTACGCCAAACGGGCTCAATGCCTGAACCTTCTGGCACTCTCACGCCGAGGAGATCGTGGTACGGATGTTCGCTAAATCGCCATTCTCTCGATACCCGCGACTCCAGCCAATATCGTCGTTGGTGATTCCACGGGTAGCGTGGCAAACTCGGGACGCATAATCCCTGGGGCCAGAGGCCGCGAAAGTCAACGTCAATGTTCAGAGCCCAGAGTCTCCCAATCGCCGTGAGAAATCCTTCCAAACTGTTTTGCCTCCTTAGAAGAGTCGGAATATGTATGGCAGAGCTGAATTTACTGGTCAGAATTTGCCTCAAAGGACCAGAAAGTGCCGGGTGAGGACCGATCTCGAGAAAGACCGCGCTGCTCCCAGCCAGAATTGGAGCCTCGAGGATGCAGGAAACCGCCGAGTGGAAAAGTACGGGAGATTCCAAATTATCTTGCCAATATTTGGGGTTGAAAGTGCTGGCTCCAGAGCCCTCGTTATCGAGCTGCTTCCCGGTCAGACTCGAGAAGAAGGGAATGGTGGCCACCATTCCCACAACCCCCGACTCAGTCATCGCGCCGTGATAAGTGCCACCGACCGTTGCCATATGATGGGAATGGTATGCCTTATCCACTTTCAGGGTAGTTGCAAGGACACTGGGAATTGCTTTCTTGATAGCAGCGACAACAACCTGCATCTCTTCTGCATCGCCAGACAACGTCACGTTGCGTGGCGAATTGTCGCACGCTATTACGACTCCAGGAATGAGAAAATGTTCCGCCTCTGCCCAGCTCAGCCCAACAGCAGTCATGCATCCAGGTCCGCAGTTGGTCGGGGTTTTCGAAGCGATTCCGCGAAGGTAAGACACCAGAATGGCCTCCTTTGCGGATAGGCCACCAGCAGCATAAGCAGCGGCTATTTCCCCACTCGAATGGCCTACTACCGCCGCGGGCTTGATACCCAGTGAGGCGAGAGTGTCGATAAGGGAAATTTGCAGTGCGGTGCACAGCGGCTGGGAAAATTCGGCATCATTTACGCGACTTTTTCGGGGAATTTTCAAAAGCTCTTTCTCAATTCTCCATGTTGGGGACAGAGGACCAAGCTCTTGCAGATGATGGTCAAGAGATCTTATAGTATCACGAAAGACTTGGTTGGCCCCGAACAGCTCACGGGCCATTTGAGGCCACTGTGCGCCCTGTCCTGTGAATAGCATCACAAGCACAGGCGTTTTTGAAGACGTTGGGGGTGTTGGCGAAGGGAGCCCTGGGTTGTCTTTGCTGCTGATGGTGAATGTTCGTAGCGGAAGTTGTTCTCTTCGATTGGCAAGAGTATATGCAACGTTTGACAGAGATACATCATCAGGCATGTTCACAAGGTATTTCCGGTATTGTGCAGTCATGTCCTTCAGTGATTGTGTGCTATTGGCCGAGTATACAAGTATTTGAGGTGGATTGAGAGTTTCTGATGTACTCGGGGCTGCTTCGTCAGCTTTGGCATTCCCATCTGGATGCAAAACAAAACTTGCGGCTGAATCAATGATCAGATGGGCATTCGAACCTCCGACACCAAAGGAATTTACACTGATTCGTTCATGACGTCCTTGTGGCCACGGTGTAGCCTCCGTAGGAACTGTTAGTTGAGCTTCTTCGAAGGGAATTTTCTCACTACGCGGCAAGGACTTGATGTTGGGTGGAATTGTTCGATGCTCGAGGGCTAAGACAGCCTTAATGACTGCAGTTAAACCCGAAGCACCCTCACCATGCCCCAAATTTGGCTTGATAGATCCGATATGAATACCACCGGTCGTCCCAAAGACTCTGGCGATTGCTTGAGCTTCGATAGGATCACCAACTGGTGTTCCAGTTCCATGACATTCAAAGAAACCGGTCTTGGAAATGTCCGCGATACCAGCAATTCGGTATGTATGTCGAATCAATTCTTCTTGGGCATCCGCGCTTGGGACGGAGAATGCGGCAGATTTACCGTCCGAATTTGCAGCCGTACCGGTGATCACAGCACGGATAGGGTTGCCATCTCGAAGAGCATCCTGTAGGGACTTGACATAAAGCGCAACGACACCCTCGCTTCGCACGTAACCTTCCGCCTTCGACGAGAACGTATTGCAAGAGCCATTAGGACTGAGAGCGCCTTGCTCAGATATGTCTGCAGTAAGAGCGGGGGCCATGATAATGTTCGTACTGCCTACTATAGCAGAGGTGCATTCTCCTTTCGCAATGGAATTGCAGGCTTCGTTGAGGCACACGAGACTAGATGAGCATGCTGTACGAATCGTCATACTGGATTCGTTAGTTGAACATACCACAATGGTGGGTTGTTTTTCAGAACAATATCTCATACCTTGGTCCTCGTAAGTTCATTTCGTATGAAATGCGATTTGACAATGCATAGTCATGCGTGGTAGCCACTTGATATGAACCATATCTCTGCGTTTCTCGCTGAGTGACATCGTACCAATCATTGCCAAAACTTCCCACATAAACACCCACATTGTTCCCTTTCTCGCGGATATCTCCTGCGTCAATAATGCACTCCCGAGACACTTCAAGTAAGATCCTTTGCTGTGGGTCGAGCCGCTCAACATCTCCCTGCGCCATGGAAAAGAACGAAGTATCGAGCGCACCTAGATCCACGCTTTCATCCAGGAAATAACCGTATTGACTGACAGCAGCACCGGGCTTTTTGGTTGGGGAGTAGTAACTCGAAATCTTGTATCTGGTATCGGGAACGAGTGTTCTTGCATCGCCCTTGGCCATCAGAAACTCCCACAAATCCTGTGGGCAGTGTATTTTCCCTGGTAGACGGCAAGCCATTCCACATATGGCAATGGGGGTGAACTTGGATTCTCCCACGACGCCATTGGTGGTGGGGAAGTTTTTGTTTGCACCATTCGTGCTTTCGGTAAGAGACTCCATGGCTGAGGATTTTTGACTCTCGGATATGCTTTTGTTCTGGACATAGGCCATGCCGTAATAATCTGATTATTTTTGTCTTACGCAAGTACAGCTTTCAAGAAGGGGCAAAAATTAGATTGCTTCTGAATCGATAATTATATTTCTAAGTCAAATCATAATATTGGGTTACAACTTCTAAAACGTGCATCTTGATAAAAGTAATTTGGCCTTTCTTTCCTGCCTAAAATTGGGTAGCATCGTTTAAAGCAGCATCATAAGACTATATGGGTATATGGATGAAGGTTGTGTGGTTACTCAAATGTTTCACCCAACCTCCCTATTTCGTGCATTGAGAGCATGGAGCTGCGTTTGTACTGTAGGGTCGCAGTGCATGCATGTCACTTGTGCATCAGATGAGGGGTTAGTGCGAGTCGTTCTGGACCGTGTTTGCTGCCCCCCACGCCTTTTTTATCTATTCAAGGACAATTGTGCTACTACTTCAACTTCATAGCGCATTTAGTACGGAGGAGCTCTAGGTAGTGAGCCCAATGAATGATGGAATCAATTGAGCCCAAGCAGCTCAGGGAGAGCAATCCTCCCCCCAGCACCATTGAAGTGGGCAACGGAAATTCACTGATATCCCCGACTCCCAAGAAGAAACCATTCTCGTTCTATATGTCAATTCTTACCCTCGGCCTTCTGGCATTGATCACATCATGGGACTCCACGGCTCTTGCAATTGCCTTGCCGGTAGGTCTCCTGCTCTCCAGATTCAACGCGCAACTAATTCTTCTGGATGCATTGTAGGCAATCGCGAGCCAATTAAATGCAACGACATTGCAATCATTTTGGGCTAGCATTTCCTTCGTGCTTGGTGTGGTGATAAGTCAACCCATATATGTCACGGCATCAGACGTATTTGGTCGTATACAACCTCTGTACGTGTCCATGGGTCTCTTCACCATTGGGTGCATTGTCTTTGCTGTGGCGAATAGCATGGTTGTTTTGATCGCTGGACGTCTCATTCAAGGCCTAGGAGCGGGTGGTCTCGACGTGCTCGAGGAAATCATTCTGGCTGATATCACCACCCTCAAGGAACGACCATTGTATTTGGGAGCAATCGCAGTTGCCATTGCTACCGGAAGCATCTTGGGCCCCATCGTAGGAGCTCTCTTTAGCGAATTTAGTACCTGGAGATGGATAGGCTGGGTGAATCTACCAATTGTGGGAAGTGCCTTTGTACTTGCTATGTGTTTTCTTCGCCTCAAACCCATCCAAACGCCGTTTTGTGTCAAGATAAAGCAACTGGATTGGATGGGTATGGTTCTACTCACGGTTGGTGCCACTGTTACTGCCCTCCCTCTAAGTTGGGCCGACACCATGTACCCGTGGTCTTCGTGGAGGACTATTGTACCGTTGATCATAGGGCTCATGACGCTGCTCGTTTTCGGTATATACGAGAGACGACCAAAGAATCCCGTCATACCTTATCGTATCTTTTCCAACATTACTGCTATCGTCTCCCTGGTAACCGGTCTCGTTCACGGCTTGCTCTTGTATACCATGTTGCTGTACCTGCCCCTATTTTTCCAAGCTGTCTTTCTGGAAGCCCCTCTAGAAGCAGCAAAGTCAACTATACCAGTATGCATCCTTGCCGTGGTCTTTAGTTTTATCGCGCCAGTAACCATCGAATTCACACGCTGTTACCGCGTTCTGCTTTGGCTTGGTTGGATCTTTACCTCAGTCTCTTTCGGCCTTTTCTGCCTCGTAAGCCACGAAACTTCCCGTGTTAACACATATCTCTTTCAAGCTATGTTGGGTGTTGGCATCGGCACTGTCTTCACAGGCACCCAGATTCCGATGCAAGCGAGCGTAATCCACGTCGACGATACAGGCCTCGCTGTTGGTATGCTCGTGGTGTTTCGTCTTGGTGGTGCCTTAATTGGACTCTCGATCAGTTCCACGGCATTCAGTTCTGTCTTTCAAAAAGGCATTGCTCCGCTACTACCGCTACCAGAACAACTGGCGTTGCTCGAAGATGCAAGCCAAGCGATTAGTTTCATTCCCGTCCTTCGTACCTTAACTCTGACCGCTGAATCGATGTCTGGGGTGATTGAAGCATACGAGAAAGCATTTCGAGCGGTATGGATCATTCTTACCTCTCTGTCTATTTTTGGGCTTAGTGTGTCTTTTTTTATGAAAGATCTCTCGTTGGAAACAGAGGAAATTGGCCGGCAGCGATTTGAAAATTGAATAAGCTTTGAACGTTCATTACTCCCTAGATTTATTCCCCGTGAATGAAAAAAAAGTCCTTGCCTTCCAAGATCAAGTTCTTTTCAGCCACAATTGAAATCGGTGATTCAATACATAGCTTAGAATTAGCAGGTAGAAAGTTGTAAATCTCACCGAGACTCAAAGGGATTAAAGCCGCATCTTGTCTTCTTAGTCTAATAAGAAACCAGTTGAAGAAGGTCAAATACTGAAAATGTGACTACTGTTTTGAAAGGTTTATTTTGTCTGCCGAATCATCATCTATTGCTCCTAGAAGTTCTATTTATGGCGCCCGTTGCCTGTGACTTCAGTGTGATGTTTTGCCAGCTCTAAAACATCCACCCATCCAGGGGGACGACTTTGTAACTCAACACATACTTCCTCAACATCAAGCCCAAATTTCATGAGTGCTCGCTCGGTTGCCCATTCTCCCATAGCCATTAGCCCCACCGGTATCTTCCCCGATGTATCTTCGCTGGCACACTCTCCCTCGCCATCCTGTCCTTCTGGAACAACATAGCCAATGGGCAAGCTTATGCTTGGCACACCACAGAAGTTGGCCATCCAAACGTATTCCATGCTTTCCTGGGTGCGGTTACCATCGTTGATGCCATATTTTAGCTCCGAGGCGGAACGAATAGGCCAGCCTGCACATGCCGTAGTGGGTGTAACAATTACCATCCCGGGATGCTCTTGCCAAAGCCACGCAAGATGTTGCATTAGTACACGCCGTAATTTCTGTGACAAGAGGAGATCATTTGCTGGCGTCGTGCGTCCTAACGCCATCATGATCCGGATTGCAGGTGAGATTCCCCTGGTGTCAGCCAGCACCGCTGATGCTTCGGTGAGGGCCGTCATGGCATGTGCAATACGTCCCTCCTCGACAAACGGTATCTCGATAGAAACAACCTTGTAGCTTTCACTCTCCGCTAAGCGAGTAATGCTTTCTTGGTACAGTTTCTGTATGCCAGGTGAAGCGTGCTGGACCCAAGCCTCAGGAACACCAATTATCTTTGGTGTCTCTGTATTTTCAGTAAGAGATTTCCATGGGGATCTGGGGATGTGGCTTCCATAATACGGAGACGTGGGATGCGGCTGGCTGACAACTTCATAGACAGCGGCTAGGGAACTAACGTCTGCTGCAATTGGGCCCTTGACTGCACATGAGCTGCAGTAGTTTGTACTTGGCATGTAGGATAACCGTCCATGCGTTGGTTTTAAACCGACAATAGAGCAGAAAGATGAAGGAATTCGGATACTGCCACCTGCATCACTACCCATTGCAATTGGAACTAGTCCAGATGATACAGCATAAGCAGACCCTGAGGAGCTCCCACCGGTGTAGTAGTTCTCATTGTATGGATTTCTCGGAGTCCCGAATGATGGATTGTTACCAGAGGTGTCTGTCACTAGCGTAAGAAAATTGCAAAACTTGAAGGAGCTTTCTAAAGCTAGTGGACTCTTACCCATGCCATATTCGACCATCGTGGTTTTGCCCATAATTATGGCGCCTGCTTCCTTCAGCATTTGGACACACCAGTTGTCGATGTCAGCAGCGCCGCCTTCTTCCACAACGTCCTTCTTAACAGAGCCGAGCGTTGTTTCATAACCTTCCACATCGTACTCATCCTTTATCCCCACAGGAATCCCATCCAGAGCTCCCAGAGATATTTTCTCCTTATACCTCAAGGTCGATGATTTGGCAGCATCCATGATTAATTCCGCTTTGACCTCTATCCATGCTGTCGAATGCACGCCCGGTGGTGATGTGTCTGGCCGGATTAGAGGTAAAAGGGTCCTGGCAACGTCCAACGGGGTGATTTGACCAGAAAGATAGAGCTCTCGATAGTGGGAGACGGAGTATCGGACTGTATCTTTTGGTGACGGTACATCAGGTGAGTTATGTTGGCCCTCGCTTCCTCTTTCTCCTTCTGATTCTTCCTCACTTTCTGACACAAGAGGCTGAGTGAGCGTTCGAAAAGGGATGACTGTAGGATCAAATCGAGGCTCGGTTTTGTGGAGGTGTTCTCTGATTCTTCGCAGTGAAGCAAACCCAGCATTTCTCCAGATGTGCCGTCTGAAAAACCCCAACTGTTCTATTCTGTTTGTATAACATGACTTTAATTAGAAGATGTTTCAGGGAAGATTGAGCTGGAAAGTGAGATTGCGGAACTTGCAAAAATGCGACCACCACAAGTAACCAGCCTGGAAGCCTTGGGTTATTCTTTTCTTCGTTCCTATAGGGAACAGATGGTCTTTTACCGTCAGCTGTAAGTATATACAAGTTCCCTTGACTTCTAGACGTACGCGCGAACTGGATCAGGGTAGAGCAAAAAGCGTTCCTGAGACTTGTGAGAAACCATTTTCATGTGTTGTTGAGAGAGGACGATTGTGGTATCAACAAGTTGGATTACCACAAATTGTTTGAATTCACTCGGGGTGTCGCACGGCACCTCGGTGAGTTGCTAATCATTGTAACACAAGATTATGTAAGCTGAACCATGGTGTGAGTGGTGGCAGGGGGTTATCTAGGATCTTTTCCAGTCAGGGGCTGTGCTGTGCAATCCTTGACCTTACCACGTACACCTACCACGCCCCCACACGCCTACAGTAGGTAGTAAGTGCAATTGATCAAATGGTGTACTATACTATAAAAAGAAAACGTGTATCTTCTTATTACTGAATATTGCAACTCCAAGCTTTAGTCTCCAACCATAAATATAATGCTTCTAGATATCACATTTCGTCGTGTTCTCGGCCGCTGGAAATCATCCCCACTACTAGACTTATCTTTTGATAATCAAAATGTTCTCATCACCGGCGGGACGGCAGGTCTTGGTTTGGCAGCTGCAGTACACTTCGCCAGTCAGGGTGCCCGTGTGTTTATTACTGGCCGGACCGAAACCCGGGGAAGAGCAGCAAAGCAACACATTGAACAAGCCGCACGGGTTGATGGCAAGGACAGAGTTGTCTTCATGCTTCTAGATATGGGCACCTATACTTCTTGCATGTTGTTTGTTGACGAGTTGAAGGATAGACTCGCAACTTGTGGAGGACTAGATGTTGCCGTTTTAAGTGCCGGAAACATTAATTCTAGATTTGAAAAAAGTCCGGAAGGCTGGTAAATGTTCCACGCTGTCTGAAATACTACTCATTGGATCTAATATTTAACGCAGGGAGCAAACAATACAAGTCAATACATTGAGCACAACTCTGCTCGGGCTCCTCCTCTTAGCGTGGATGAAAAGCGAGAGACCACGTCGAGAATATCCAGCGCATCTAGTTTTTGTTACTTCACGAGACCATCTCTATCCCAACATCAAGAATTGGCCAACATGGGCTGAGCAGGGCGGAATTTTGAGTCATCTTAACAGCAAAGAGAACTGGCCCGACCTGTGGAAGACGACTCTGCCAAATTACGCCAATTGCAAATTGCTGGTGATGTATGCGATCGCTGAACTCTCGAAGCAGGCACTTGACTTGAATAGCGAGTAAGTGGTTCTTTCTATCATTGACTATGGAGTATTCCTAAGTACGCTCCTCAGCACCAACACACGCGGTTCTAATTTATGTAGACCTCAAGTCATCGTGAGGAGTGTGTGTCCAGGTATAGTCAAGACAGATATTGGTCGTAGCGTTCAAAGCAGATCCATGCTCCTTAAGATTGTGGGACAAGTATACTTCAAAATTTTGGGCAAATCGCCAGACCACGGTGCAAGAGAATTTGTTAGAGCTGCCTTGAGTTCCAAGAATGAGCATGTAGGTACTCCCCAGATACTGTGACTCAGTTAGGCCACATCTTTCTGACGTTGCAAACTTTACAGGGCAAGTTCTCTATGACCTGGTTGTCCAGCGAAGGCTACCGCAAGTATGTGCATCCTCAAGTTTCATCTCATTGGCTTGATTTTGTGCTAACATCCAGTCCAGAAAAGCTATTCCAAACATGACGAGCCAGGCAGGAAGGAAAGTGCAAGCTATAGTCTGGAGTGAGATCATTGCTGAGTTGACGGCTAAGGTTCCCAGTTTACATCACGATGAGGTGACACAAAGAGGTGAAAATGTCCAATGATGTGTTTTCTTTACGGTGAGGAATGTGTGTGCGTGGAGCTAACTCCAAGGCTGCATAGGTACTGTACTTAGACTAGAAATTCTAATTTTGAAATTGTTCCTGCCGCTGTAACATTCATGGAGATGAAATCTATACGACGCTGCAATCATGGCTACCCCAATACGTATACCGATGTCAGGTCGCTTCGTACCCTAATCACGAAAGCCAAAAGGGTGTGTTACTATACGACGCTACAATCTTGGCTACCCGAATGCGTCACCAAATGTCAGGTTGATTCGCACAATTGTTACAATTAGTTGCCTTTAACTTATACTAATCACGAAAGCCGACAAGGTGCATAATTCTACGACGCTGCAACGGTGCCCCTCTCTAAAACTACAGTTTATCAACGAAGTGCCGAGACGATGGCGCCAATCACCAGTCCAGTTCAAACGCCGAAAGGACTTCAGCCTTCGCGAAAAAAAGATCCAAGCAGAAAATTATCAGCCCGAATTTGCACACGCTTGGTAACTCTTGCATATGTTAAGAGGGCGGCAGTGTTGTAAGGAGTAATCCAGTCCACCAATGGGAAACTTGCCCACACCATGCCAGAATCTCAGGTACGATGTTGGGAAAATATCAGAAACCAGAATTGCTGCTGTAACATTTACGTGTCGCTACAGTAAGACTGCTCAAGTTTGCAGGTAAGGTGGGGTGATAAACATGCAAAAGTTATATCCCACGGTGATTTTCTTGGCTGAATCAAACCACGTTCTCAATTGATTTCACAAATTCGAAAGTTTAGAGAATGTTCTCCCATTTGCAATTCACGAAATCCATAATAAATATCCAGCTCTACTCCACAACCCCAATTTCGCTCCGAATGCCATAAGCCTGGCGGGCAGACTTTGGTAGCTCGTTCTTCGAATCTCCCTTTTCAATTTCCAGCATTTCGGTCGCCCACTCGCAAATCTTTGAAGCCAAGTCCTCTATTTGCCCGAAGGTGTTATGCGCATGAAAAACAAGTCGTACCCGACTTTGTCCTTTAGGTACCACCGGAAAAGCCATCGGATAAGCGTTCATATTGTTAAGTATCAACTGAAAAAAAACAAGCATTTCGTGACCTGCTCGAGTGCGTAGAGGCACAATGTGAGTCTGGAATGGGCGTTGTGTCCAATCCTCAAGAAGAGGAATATCTAGGAGGCCTTCGTCTACCGCAGTATCCCAAACAGGGTTTGAAGTTAGGACTGCGAAGAAGTGTTTGACATTGTTTTGAATTTTGTGTTGTGCCTGTTGTGGATAAAATATCTTAGTAAGTAAACTCTTTTTCTAAATACGTTTCACTAACCTCTTCTGTCTCTCCTCTCATAAGAAGTTGATAGGCTGAACGGATGGAAGCAACCATTGGAAATGAGGGCGCACAGCTAAAATGAATTGAACGTGCACAATTCAATAGCATAGAGCGGATTGTATTATTGCAAAGAATCATACCTAGTACGACTGTTAGTACTAGATTATAGGATTGTAAACAGAGAAGTTGACTTTACCACCAACGCAACCCAAAGACTTGCTTGCCACGTGAATTCGGATAGCTATTTCATTCTCAAGGCCCAACAAAGAGACTAGCCCTTTTCCTTTTTCTCCAATAATACCAAGACTATGAGCTTCATCTACGACGAATTGTGCATTGCCATTTGGAAATTCTTCTCTGACAACTTGGACAAACTCTTGAAGTAAACATACATCACCGTCCATGCTGTAGATAGACTCAACACACACAAGTACCGATCGAGCCCCTGCCTCAAACTCTGGTTGATCGTACTTCAGTGTAGCGAGAGTGTCGCGTAAAGAATCGGGGTCGTTATGGCGGAATGGCAACTTATACTCAGCCAAACTAAGATGGAAGCCCTCGTGGCTGCTCGCATGTACGAGCTCGTCGTATACGATGGCATCTCCAGGAAGCGGGACGCCGGACAGAACTCCAACGTTTGCAGCAAACCCCGATTGTGTAAGATGTACGGCTTCCACGCCATGAAAATCCGCAATTTCCTGTTCAGTCTGGTTTAAATAAGGGTAGTTGCCATACAGAATTCGTGACCCGGCTGCACCGAGATCAAAGTTAGGATAACGAGCAAGTTCGTTTAGAAATTCTTCACGAACTCTGCCAGAGCGTGATAGCGAAAGAAAATCACAAGTCGTAAAATCCGCTACAGTTTCATCCCATCGAGGTTTGAGACCCATGAGATTTTGACCTTGGCGACGGGAGTCAAGGAACCTCTCAAGATTACGATAGAAAGCAGGCTGGTTCTTTGTGGTTGAAGCTCGAATTCGATGCTCCTCCGCCCATTTCTTGATGAGTTCATCGGCATACATAGTAAGGATAAGTGTCGAAAGACTTTGTTCTCTATTGTAAAAAGAAGGCATGAGTTAATATCAAACTACGAGAACTAACCCCTCCTCCCGTCGATCGTTACATTCTATAATTAGCCAGTGGTTGCAACCATCACTTGGTTTATCATCTCAAGGATTATCACTGACATGCAGAGAGTGTTTGCGGGTAAATAACTGCATGCATATGTAATAGATTTTTGGAGGGCTACATGAACACCGCCTCTCTTCGTGTAACTATCCTTTCACATCCCCATGGCATGTTGTGTAATATTGATTTTGACCCAATTAAATCATATACTTGTGTCAGCATGGGACTAGGTGTCGGGGCTGAACGATCGCACGGCAAGCCTTTGCCGCTTGCCATTTTTCTCTTTTTGTATTAAGCGAAACCAGTGCTGACGATAGCGCGGGCCAAAACTTGCCCCTCGCCCGTAGACCCAACTTCGTTGTTATTTGAATTATTGAACCTAAGACGAATTCGTGTATACACATTTGCGACCTCCAGCGCACTCTACTACCAATTTCAGTGATATCATTGAATAATTCAAGGCTATTATGGATCTCATGGACTTCATACTCAACTCGCCGGCCCTTGCCCCCCCACCAGGGGTCACATCCAACTTTAACAACCCTCCAAATCAAACTGGTCTCGTCGTTATCACGATGACCTTTTTCCTTGTGCTCTCAACCTTGACGATACTTTTGCGGGCTTATTCAAGGGTCGCCATTATTCGAAAGTTTAACTTGGATGACTGTGAGAAACCTCATATCCGGTGCATATGGTGCTTCGTGCTGACAGAGTATAGTTTTTGTATTCGCAGGATATGTGCGTCAGGCTCCCCTCAGAATGAGACTTTTCTCGAACATGAATGATAACCGTGGACTAGGGTCTATTCGTTTCTTTCACGTATTGTATATACACCCTTTGTCGAGGCGTGGGATTTTTTGTACATCAGTGGGACATACGCGTGAAGGATACGAAAGATATGCTCTATGTAAGATTTTGATGAAGTCGGAGATGGATATATCTCCGAGGCTGACACGAAGTAGTATATTCATTTCAGCGCTTGCTTCTACGCAATGTCGGTAATGTGTTTGAAAGTTGCCATCTTGCTGGAGTGGACTCGGATATTTTCCCCACATGGGATAAGTAGAAGATTCTCCGTAAGCAAAGATCAAATTCAATTTCATCACTCCCCGGGAGATGATTACGTTTGATAAGGATTCAATCTTGACAAACCTTCACATATCTTGCGCTAACTTCTTTATCGCAGCGTATCTGCTACACTTTATTGGTGATCAACGTTTGCTTTTATACAGCTAGTGTGATTGCATCAGCCCTCTCTTGTAGGCCTTACAAAAGAATATGGGATAAGTTGGTTCCGGGCACATGTATCAATACAATGATCCTAGATGTTACATCGTCTGCAATCAATGTTTTGTCAAACATCATCATTCTCCTTCTACCTCAGCACATCATCTGGCGGCTGCAAATGACACTGAAAAGAAAGATTGGCGTCGCCTTGGTATTTGGTGTTGGTATCATGTATGTATGTCCATCAGCCTCGTTAATTCAAAGTGTTTTTGCTGATAAAATATTGGGACAGTTGTGTGGCTTCAGCACTCGGTCGATTAGTTGCAACAGTGGAATACTTCCAATCACCGGATGTGAGTTATCACGTATCGGCGGTAGGCATTTGGTGTCTCTCAGAGATGACCTGCTTGCTTATCGTGTGCTGCTGTCCCACGATCTCGAAAATCTTCAACGAAGGCCAAATATTCAGTAGGGTATTTAGCTCGCTGCAGTCATTGAGAGGAACTCGGCAATCTCGAAACGACGCCAGTGTTGAATTATCCAACTCCAAAGATAATCCAACATCTCTTGTGAATACCTACCGCAAGATTGAGAAAGCTAGGGGTTTGTCCGAGGGCAGAGAGTTTATTCATAGTGTCTGACCCTGAATATGTTATGAATTCCACGTTATGTAAGCTCTTACAGCTATATTTATAACTTGTGTTAAAAGCGTGATTTTCAGGAACACCAAAAAGAAAGTGCAAACGCAACATCGTGAAGTAGCCCCTTTATACTATAACATTCTACTTATCCCTTACGCTTAGTACGCTCCTACAGTATTGTTCCTAGATATAACCTAATAATATTGAAAACCTTAGGAACTTGTTAAGCCCTGCGTACTACCGGTAGTTCTACTCTCTACCCAAAGCTTCAAGTTCGGATTCAACACCTCAAACTCCTTCCGCATCATATTCTGCACAACGGCGAAGCGACATACCCAAGCAAATAAGCCGACTACTGTTTCTTCCTGCACAAAATAGGTCCTTGGTGACTTGAGTATAGAGGAAGCGGCGGGGGTAAAATGGAAGGTGTGAGTGCCATCTATAAGACTGAACCTGGCGAATGGTAAGGAATTTTCGCCATACGAACTTTGTCTCGTCATTAGCCTATGTTCATTAGCAACATTAGTAATTAACATATTATATCAGTATTCTTAAGAGAAGGTATGAGCCTGAGTTAGTGATCGTCGGGTGTGATACTAGGTTAGTAAAGCTGAGGTATGCACAAAATAATACTTACTAGGATCATAGGCGTTACGACATTATTCCCTGCAACGATTTTCACCCAGTCGCCTTCTTGCAGCTCCATGCCAGTCTTCCCTTGGGCCCCGCCAAGTGGTGTGAGGGATTTCATGAGGCCCGGTGGATGATGATAAAGATGGATTGTAGAAAAGTCAAGGAACTATAAAGAGAATTCTGTTAGTTTGGTGTATATCTGGTGGCTGTTTACAGTACTAGATGTGAAAGGACAGACCTTAACACGTACTACATCTGGCGATGCTGCGATTTCAACCGCCGCTGAGATTAACACTGGTGCCATTTGTACTAAATACTGAGAGTTGTTTAGGAAGAAGAGGTGGTGTTGATTATAGAATTGGCAATATTGCCAGATTGAAGAGGCTTTAAATGTAGAATCTGGAAGAACGATGCAAACTCGAAGAGAAGAGCCAAACGAGGACAGATACTCCTAAGATTATATCTTTGTCGGCAAATTTGCATCCAATTGGTTGTTTCCAGTGGGTTATTTCCAGTTATGTCGCTCAGAGTAACCTATCATAGAAGTGTGATTCGAAAGTGTGGAAACGTGCATATGCGACGGCATTGCAGCAAATAATAGCCAGTGCGTCTTTCCACTGCGCTGTCACTTCTGTTGATGGTTAGCACAATTCACCCACCTCATTGGTACCGTCACTCTTTTCAGTTTACAACTGCGGTGTGGCCGATCTGCTCAGAAAAAAAATATGTAAGCGCTGTATACAGCGAAAATGGAATTCTCATGAGCTTCAAGTCACGCAAGACTTATCAATGCAACCACAGAAACAGCTCGTAATGTTGCGAGCTCAAGCCAACATTCGTCGGCTATTTTGAATAGCAGTGGTTTGTTGTGAATAAGGGAGTGCTTACTAAGTAACTCGGTGGGATAAATATCCTACATACGAGTATACTCCTCTATTAGTAACACTATATTTATTGTACTATATAGTACGATTATTAGCTCTTTTGAATCTAGTTAATCTAAAATAATAAGCCTTAATTATACCTCTGAAACCTCTAAAATATATATCGTAAAAAGCTTATACAATAAATCTTACTAGAGTAGGTAATCGCGCGTTTATATATATAGAATAGAACCTTTATAATTAGCGAAATCTAATAGGAGCAAGGAACCGCTTAGCTAAAGAAGCTTACGAAACGGTAAGGGTAGAATTATAAGCCTAATATAATAAAGAAGATACTGTAAGAGAAGTAATTAATACTATAGCAAGAGTAGTAAGAGCTTATTACTAAGATCACTAGTTACTAACTCCTTACAGGAGATCTACCTCCCCTACTATTAATCGACTAGAGACTCGCCAGGGTTTTTACTCTAAGAATGACCCTCTAAGATTTAGTATTACTTAAGTTTACAATACTATGTTCTATATAAGAGAATATATCCTTGTTCCCAGTACGTACGAATTAGATTAACCTTGTCTAGATATAGTTTATTAAGATAATATAGTTTAATAATAACTGTTACGGAGTTGGAGGAATTGGGGGCAGATCACGTGTAGCAGCACGGCACGTGCGTGCTGCTGGCAGCCTGTATATAAGCTTCTGTTCCTCTGTAACTCTCTTCCTTCCTCACTTAGTTGTTCGCTCTATATAGCAGTTTCCGTTTGACTCCGTATTCATCACAGCAAGCAGTGGTTCACTCCACACGGTCACAATAACAAGGATATAGATAATAATCTATATAAATACTGGGGTATAGACGTTTATAGTAATCCGATCGTATATAGTAGACCTATAATAAGTGGAGCCATTGGTCTATAAAGATAACCGGCTATTATATACTAGAATTAGGTAGCCCCGGCGCCTTGTCACGAATCACGTGTTCACGTGATACTTGTCATAATAAGAGGCGCAACCCTCGAAAGGCACATCCAGGTTTCTTATAGCAAATAGGGATTGTTTGGAGTAGCTAAGCGATCCAGGGATTTCTCTGTATTGTTATCACGTGATATTAGGAGTTCGCCAGTTAGCCGGGCGAACAGGCGAAGTTAGCCGGTTCGATTGTCGAACGAGCGAACATCGAGAGAACGAAGGTTCTATATAAGACTGGCACGTCTGCCATTAGATAGGAGATTTCGATCCAGGGATTTCTCTGTATTGTTATCACGTGATATTAGGAGTTCGCCAGTTAGCCGGGCGAACAGGCGAAGTTAGCCGGTTCGATTGTCGAACGAGCGAACATCGAGAGAACGAAGGTTCTATATAAGACTGGCACGTCTGCCATTAGATAGGAGATTCGTGCTCAACTTAGTTATCAATCTTATCATATTAGTTTGACATCTTTGATACAAGTAACGAGTTCACTTCCAAGTGAACAACCCGATAGTCTTCTTCTTATCATAGCATACCAACCAGCGAACACCCAGCCAAGTTTAGTTAGCCAGTTTGAGTATTCGTTACAGTGATTCGTGACAGTAGGCTAGTATAGATAGTAGATCCTATAGAAGACGAACCTTTTATAGTATTACTACTAGGATTTATACTAAAACTAAAACCGAATAGTAACTACCGCTAAATCTATTACTTGTTCTTTTTTAAAGGAAACTCGGTTAATGCGAATATACTAAACAAATATAAGTTATAAGTTATATTTATAATATATTAAGTTTAAAGAGGTTTTAGATTTAGTATAGAAGGTAGGCTAAGCTATATAATATTTGAGCGCGATATATTAAATACTTTCTAAATAATCCCTATAGCTTTATATATATAATAGATACTAGGATTTTAGTAGAAAGGTATAAAATATATTTGTATAGTTCTTCCTTTTATATTTAACTTATTTATAGAGGCCCTAGAACAGATTATTAAGTTATACTTAAAGTAGTGTTTCTTTAGTTATTATTTAGATAATAAGTTCGATACATTCGTATAAAAAGACGCTATATTAAAATTTATAGAAGAATAGAATAAGAAATCCAAGGATTTAATACTAGTTCTAAGAATACTAATTAATAACCTTAAAAACGTTTAGGGTATAGTTATAAAGGTCCTAGAATACTTAGTAAATATAAATACTTTTATAGCTTTAATTTCATCTAATAAACTTACTCGAATTAAGGAATAAACTACTATATTTATCTCTTAAAATAGTATTACTTAAAAGGAACTTAAATTAATTATAAGTCTTCTATTGTTTTATACTAGGGTTATATAATTAGGCTAGGTGTTTTATAGGAACTTTTAAACTTTTATTTATATATAGCTAGAATATATTAAAAGTCGACAGTGGCTCTCGCTAGAGGTTAAGGTAGATTTTATATAGTAGAATAGAATACTACTATAATTTAATAGTTAAACTTTCTTTGATTTATACTACTAATTTATCTACTTATTCTATAACGCTTTAATATAAGGTCTAGGTACCTTTTAGGTATAAGTAGATATACTAAGAATTAACTATTACTACTATATATATAACCTAATAAAAGAACATACTAACGTACTTCATAAGGAGTCCGGATTTATAAGCAGTCCGGATTCTTTACCCCACCATTGACCACCCTACACACTTTCAATCTACATAACTTACCCAATTATTGTTCAAATGTCTCGAAAAGAAGGTCAAATTGCTCTTGCAATCAGTGCATACAATAAGGGTCAATTTACAAGCTTAAAAGCAGCTTGTACAAGGTACGATGCGCCATATTCTACTACTTACGACCGCGTCAAGGGAGCTATTCCACAACGCGATTTCCGACCCCGAAACCAGAAACTCACCGACCTCGAGGAATCAGCACTTATACAATGGATGTTATCAATGGAAGCTAGAGGTCTGCCAGTACGGAAAGATTCGATACGCCAAATGGCCGATTTACTACTGGAAAAGCGAACTGGAGTAGGTCGAATTATTGTCGGAAAATGCTGGGTTGACAACTTTATAAAGCGCCACGACTCTTTACGGACGAAATACACTCGTAAATACGACTATAAGCGCGCAAAATGCGAGGATCCTACGATTATCCGAGATTGGTTTCGATTAGTACATAATATTGTTGCGAAATATGGTATACTAGCGGAGGATATATACAATTTCGACGAGACTGGCTTTCAGATGGGAGTAATTGCGACCGCAAAAGTTGTTACAGGGTCAGAATATACAGGACGGGCTATTCATATACAACCAGGGAATCGCGAATGGGTTACAGTTGTCGAATCAATTTGTGCAGATGGATGGGTGTTGCCTCCAATGGTTATATTTGAGGGCAAGGTGCATATATCGACTTGGTATACAGATCAATTACCAGCAGATTGGACAATTGCACTTAGTGATAAAGGGTGGACCAATGATTCCTTAGGTCTTAAGTGGCTTTCAGACGTATTTGAGAAATATACCAAGGACCGTGTAAAAGGAGTATATCGACTTTTAATCCTCGATGGCCATGGTAGTCATTCTACTCCCGAATTCGATCTTTTCTGTTCAGAACATAACATCATAACGCTTTGTATGCCACCGCACTCATCTCATCTTTTACAGCCATTAGATGTTAGTTGCTTTGCAGTTTTAAAGCGACTTTATGGACGAGGAGTCGAGGAGCTAGTACGAGCCGGCACATATCATATCGATAAACCAGACTTCCTTTCAATATATCGTGTAGCCCGTACAAGTACTATGGTCAAAAACACAATCTGTAATGGATTCGCAACTACTGGCCTTGTCCCGTACAACCCAGATCAAGTATTGAGTAAATTACATACTCAATTACATACGCCTACTCCTCCTTTACTTTCTCCAAACCTACTACCTTGGGTCCCTGAGACACCCCATAATACATATGAGGCAGATCAGCAAACCCAGACAATTAAAGCATCTATTAAACGACGTACAAACGTTCTCTCAAGCCCTACTGCTATTGCATTAGATCAATTGGTTAAAGGGTGTAAGATGGCTATGCAATCAGCTACGGGTTTGGCAGAGGAAAATCGACGTTTACGAGCTGAATCTGAACGTCAAAAGAAGAAGAAGACTGTGCGACGTCAATATATTGCTACTGGGGGTGTTCTTACAGGTCAGGAAGGGAGGGAACTTATTCAAAATAGTGATAATATGGTTTTGGATGAAGCTGTGGCCCCGCTAATTGAACCACGAATTCGTGCACCACGAACCTGTAGTATATGTAGATCACAAGCGCATACTGCTCCTAGTTGCCCAGATCGAGAATAAGAAAGATAGTATAGTCTATATAAATAAATATTAAGTAGTTAAAGTTCTATGGTTTTTAAAAGTTGGATGGTGGGGTAAAAAATCCGGACTGCTTATAAATCCGGACTCCTTATGAAGTACGTTATGTAAATACTACTTCTACTAACTTAATTAAAAAAGAATTTAATATTAATATATTTAAGATTAAGATAGTATAAGTATCCTTTAAGACCTAGGCTATTTAATAGTCTAGAAAGAGAGTAGTAGTTTATATAAATAGCGTTACTACTTAATTCGGCCTAGTAAAATAATACCTTAAGTACCTATATTAAAACAAGCCTCTTTACTTAATCCTTTACCTTATAGTATAATAAGACGTCGAAATAATCTTAGAACGTATTCCTAGCCTACTAAATATTTTAGTAGATACTGTGACGATTTTGATTTGTGTATAGTGAATGTGGTTTTAGTCACGTGAGCCACGAGGCGACGAGCTCAACTTCAAATAGCTTCAGGTCCTGGGACCTCTTTCGCTCCTCGTAGTCAATTTAATCTATCAACCTGTACTGTCCTAGACGTGCATTCTCACATATTGACTACCAACAACACACTACGAACCCCTGAACCTCCACGACTCACGAACCTCCAGTGCGCTCAGCGGGCTCTCAGATACCTATCGAAATCCTCACGACCCCCCAACAT
>CAJVRM010000108.1:132843-169744 GCA_911693285.1 Hymenoscyphus albidus | reverse complement strand
TTATATAGAACCTTCGTTCTCGCGGATCAGTGCTCATCGCCCTGATCGATTCCGATTCCTCAGAGGTCGTCAGTCCGACCACCTCTGATGCCCATCAATCACGTGACAGTAACTAAAGGAAATCCATGGATCGCTTAGCTGGCCTAAGCAATCCCTATTTGCTATAAGAAACCTGGATGTGCCTGTCGAGGGTTGCGCCTCTTTATTATGACAAGTATCACGTGAGCACGTGATTCGTGACACATACCAACCAGCGAACACCCAGCCAAGTTTAGTTAGCCAGTTTGAGTATTCGTTACATAAGGGGGCGAAAGTGCGATATATATACTATTAATTACTCCTAGATAGCCGTCGAACTCGGGGTATATTTATAGTTAAGTAAGATCTTTAAAGAGAGTAGAGTATTCGCTAAAAGTAGGATTACGTACTTATTATAAAAACTCGGCTTTAAAAAGTATCGAATTACTTTATAGAAAGTATACTAAATTATCTTAGTACTCTTAATTAAATTAGTGTATATTATTATAGCGAAAAGACGTATAACCTCTAAAATCGCTCCGCTAGCTTTCGTATAGATAAATAACTATAAATTATATATAAAAATAAGTTATACCTAATTACTCTTATATTATCATATATCAAGTAGGGGCTAAACTAGTCTTATTAGCTAAAAAGTTCTCAAGAGTAATAAAAGCCTCTTTTGTTATATACAAATTATTACGTAATCGATCCGGATAGCTATCTAATAGCTCGTTTATCTATTGTAGCCTAGTGAGTTTAGACGTGTGTTATAGAGTCTTGTAGAAGTTATTCCGGTAGTACAAAGACGCGGCGAATATACTAGATATAGCTAAAAGTGCTATAGTTTTAGCTTTCCTATCACGCGTACGACGTCTTTGAATAAAGGATTTCATAATTGATACATAGATGTATAATTATATATATAAAGTAGTGGATAAAGTAGATAAAGTAGTAAGTAGTGTTTACGCTAGGTGGAATAAGCGAGTTGTGGATTTGGGTGTTACAATACAGCTTTTTCCTATACCGTAGATTTGTATAGGACATTACGGATGAAGCTAGATCACTATACTCGGAGTACTATTTTCCGATGAACGAGCCAAACGTTTTATAGACTCGATACGAGTAGTGACTCGTATAGAGTACTGAACTCTAATTTTGTATGGTGGACCCTGAATCTGTATTCGGAATTACGGCGAGCCAAACAGGCCCTAAACTCCCAAGCGACCCCAAATTCCTTATTCCTTATTCCAAGCTAGCTTAGATCCGGAAATACTAACCCCAAGATCCATCTGTTCAATCCGCAAAATCCATATTTTTGCGAAATGAAGACGGTTTACGATTCATACTGCAAATGGTATTTAGATGAGACCGTCAAACACGAGTTCGATACGATATAACCTCCTTAGGAACCACACGTCTGAGAAAAGAAACAGTATGCTTCATTCTCGAATCAGAGGATGACTTAACAAGAATCTTTATCAAGGCTTAGGAAATCCAGGAGCTTGAAAATGGTATATACAAAGATCCCCATGTTCCATTCCCCTCATCTCAGCGCACAGAACGTTACATACCCCTCGACATACATCAAGATATACAACAAGAGAAGAAGAAGGAAAAATCTCTATGCAACCCTCTAACCCATTTCTCCACCATCGTCCCCAAGCGCCTGCAAAGAATCCCACTCCATACACCATCCCGCTATCTACCAGCCCATCCACTGATCTAAATTCCAAAAGCGAGGTCGTAAAATCATTGAAAAGCTACAGAATCAGATATATACTCACACCCCCACACAACAAAAAAAAAAGCACAATCAACACCCCCTCTTCAATCTTCACATCCCCAAACACAACCAACAACGCATCACGAGAACCCCCCACCCCTCAGAAAACTCTCCGGCACAGTCTGTTGACAACCCTCAAACGGCGCCAGATCCCTCAACATACAATACCCGTGTTTCTGCCACAAAAATCCCATTAGCCCCTGTCACTTTTTCCCTTGCCAGCTAGTTTAAGTGAGAAGATGGAAACGAAGACTTACAAATCTCGTATGCCTCAAAAATCCCGCGCGTTGGACACTAGAACACATCGCGAAACTACCAACTAAACTCATAAACGCCACAGCCGGTATATGAGCGTGCCACCTCCCAAGTACCTCCGATGCGGACGGCACAAGGCGTTGGAAAAAGGAGGTGATCCATTCGTATACTGGTGTGAGTGTGAAGATTAATGTGAGGGATATCGATATTGAGGAGAAGGCAAGTAAAAAGATGAGGATGGCGAGAGTTTTGGTCTTGGGATATATAGGTGAGCGGAACTTGGTATGTTTATGTTGAGTGACGATCCGGTAACTGAAGTTATGTCCTTGGTAGCGACTCGAAGGGGGAAGGTTTGCATGGTGTCCGCTCTGACCAGGGAAGAAGGGGTCATTCTCTCTATACTCAGAACCCCCCATTCCGAAATTCTGGAAGTCGAAGCTCTGCGTATGAGGACTCCCTTGAAACGCATTACCATCTCCACCCACATCTCCATTCCTCGAGCCATCGAAACCTAAGCCGTCATAGGAAGCTGCATAGGAAGCAGAGGTGGGCGTGTAAATAAAAGCATCCCCTCCATCGGATGAGTGTCGACCCCACTCAGACACCCTCATAAAGCGTCCGTAGATCCACATCTCCAACTGTGACGGCTTTTGACAACTCTGGCAAGTAAGTTCATTCATGTTCGGCTCAATGTACTGGCAAGACTTGCAGACGATACAACAAGCGGGGTCAATACGGGTATATGGGAAATGTGCTTGCTCGAAGTGAAGTTGCAGGGCTTCCTGGTTGGGGAAGCTCTCGCTGCACAGTCCGAGGAATTGACATTGGAAGGAAGCTTCTCGGAAAACTCCAACGGCGAACATGGCACCGTCTTGATATTGAGAGTAGAGAGTTTGACCTATGGGGTCGTCTGCGGAAGAGGTTGGGTAGAATGGTGCTGAATTTGAGGATATGCCTGCCAGGGGATCTAGACCACCAGGTGATTGTATTTCAAGTTGGTTACCATATGGCATGGAGCTTTGTAAAAGTTGTGGATTTTGTCCAATGGCCAAGAATAGATCATTATTTTGCGGCAACGCAGTCATCTGTTCCGACGAAATAGATCTGGCATGCTGTGTTAGAGCAATAGAATTCGAGGGGCGTTGTTGATGCATGGACCTTGGACGTCGTTGCCGAGACTGTATGTTGGCGGAGCGCAGCCTTTTCAGACATTCTATGTCAAAGTGATCTAATGGGCAAGGCACTGCTCGTTTTCGACAAACCCAACATGACCCCAGATACCGTACTAGGGCCGTCTTTGCCTTTGACTTTGGGCTGAACGGTTTCCTTTTCCGCTGCTTGACGGTTTTTCCATCGAAAGCCTTCGGATCGCCTTGGCGAGCGTTAGCAGACGAAGGGCTTTCGTCCCCGCCGAATGATACGATTGAAGAAATATCTGTTGTTGCATCACCAGTTGTAGAAAGAGAATGTGCTCTTTGACGCCCTGAAGATGTGCAGGAGGCGGTGGAGTGCGGAGCAGATGAACCTGGAACGGTGAGATAATTATGTGCAGGCTGCGGTGCGGCTTCTTGTCGTTGAGCGAGCCCTTCTTTCTGTTCTGCAGTTTCGAACTTCATATATAATCTCAAAGCCTTCTCTTGTTTGTCTGGGGGAATTGATATTGGGTAACGAGGGTAAGGAGGATCGGATGGAGAGGGGGATGGTGCTTGCGGGGCAGGGTTGTTGGAGGTCTGAACCCTCAAGTTTGCACGTTGCATTCCAGGAAGGGTCGATGAGGGGAAGTAGGGGCCCTGTCCCATTTGCACGAACTCCAACTTTGGGCGGTCCATCTTGTGGTGGTAAAAGAGGAGGGGAAGGAGGGTAAGGCTGCTAGGCGGTGGATAGGAGACTCGAGGCTGTGAGGTTGGGCGTAGCGAAAACAAGGCTGGAAAGGCAGTGCAGATCGCAAGGGAAAGATGGAAAGTATAATAGAAGGAAGGAAGAAGACGCGGGATATCGGTAGAAAATGAACAAGAGAGGATGACCTACGTCAACGAGGGAGGGGGGGTGGTTCTTAAAGATTTTGATGTACGAGGCTCTGGTTCAGGCGTACTTACTGCAAGAGGGCGTCGCCCGCCTATCTTAACCGACCCAACGCCTGATGAGGAGTTCGGTGTGGAGGTACTTTGCAAAAAAGGGCATTGTGCTAGGCGGAAAAGGGCGACATCGCGACACGGACGCCAGAAGCGAAATGAAACTCCTCATTGACAAATGATGACGCACTATTGAGTGCGCGGCATCTGTATTGCGAATTCATGAGTAGAATAATTTGTTGAAGAACTTTTCGCGATGTTGATGTCACCATGCAAAGGAATTCTTACGGGAGACGGCAGTAAGAGCACCTTGGACTCGAGTAGTAACAGGCCTGATGTGGCTCAGCTTACGCCCCCCCTGAAGGAACTCATCGAGTACGAGAATATCTCAACAACACCATCATCAGATTGCGAACCCCGCACCTCGCCTCTTAATGAACTAAGAGCGAATACGTAGCACATCGTAGGAGGAAAGGGGCGACGGGAATTGGGCAACGTACGGCTTCAACTTGAATCATTTCATTGTATGACTTCCAATTCTGGCACACCTTCAGAAGTTTTGGCGGGCGAGGGAAACATTGAAAGGCCTCGAAAAGGGCGGGGCGGCTCTCGTCAGCCTTGGATTTGCCACCCACGAGAGCCTCATATTGGCACGTGGACCAATGGGGCAAGTATTTGCTGCATGAACGAGTTTGAACGGCCTGGCTGGATCGTTCGTGAACGTGGGGGGAAACGCGGGTAGGCACTTGCTTGGCTGTGATGTTTATATGTACGCTATTGACCGCTATTACTGTAATTTCTTATTGGGTTGAAAGGGTATTGGGTACTGAAGGTCATGGAGAATTGATTGCATTGTAAAAGGTAGCTATCTAAGGTGTTTGTTTATATAAAGAGTGTAAGGTTTAGGCAGACATGAAGCATTTAGGCAGCAGAACTATAAGCGGATCAAATAAGGAAGTGGAGCAAAAGAGAAAGTAGACCCAGCACAACATTTCTTGATTCAATTGACTGCAATGCCCGAACCGCAATCATGTCTTCGTATTGTACTTGAGCTACACCAAAGGACCCCAGTCTCCGAACAGATCGAAGGATTCCTTACTCCACGGCCCCGTGGCCGTCACTGGTCTCCGCTCCCTCCTTCTGCCTTCATTCTCCACATTATTCTTACCCGCAGAAAACGCAGGTACAGGAGGCCGACTTGGGTTTGGCTTGCTCAACTTGAACGGCTGGTTGTTCTTCATCGCTGCAATACTCAACACCATATCGTTACCTCCACTGCTATTATTAAAGCTTTGCCCAACGGGACCACCAACATTGTGCATCAAGCGAAAGCTACCTGTATTGAGTGGCCTGATGTTGGGAGTTTCCTGGGCTGTCGGGGGAGCAGCTAGTGACTTGGGCTCTGGCAAGTTCGCATCGTCTTCGGGTGGCAGGTCTGGAACTGCTACCTTCCCTTGGAGGTCAGAGGAAACATGATCAAAGGGCCCCGGTTGCACAGCTGACTCAATAACTCCGATTGCTGGCTGCTCCTCAACTGGCGGTACAAGTGTAGATGCAGATTGAACATTAGATCGAAAATGCGCCATAGGCGCCTGCAATGCCTCTCGACTAATCGCTGGCGGCGAAGTGGATTTGGATGACTTTTTTTTTGTATTTGAGCCCCGAGCTCCGGATTGCTCAAAGGGTTTGACCGTTTCAACAGAAGTCTGGGCTGAAATAGGTCGTTTATCAGTGTTGTTTCTCTCTTCGACTACGTTTTTCGATTTCATGGTTACACTTCCATCGCTATCTCGACGTGCAATTTTCGTTAAATCTGGGCTTCGAGCAGAGACCACATCCATCACTTTCACAGGCTCATTTGACCGACCAATTGAGGAAGTCTTGGCAAAATCATTAGCCATTCTCATCGAGTCGTCATGTCTCAACTTCTTATCCAAATCCATGGGAACACCTTCAAAACTAGGTCCTGTTATCTCAGCTGATTCCGGAGACAAATCCTGCAACGAAATCCCATTTGGATGAACCTTGGCTTCGACGACTTCGTCAGGAGGCTTGTCTGCCTCGGGAGATGCGATCAAATCCAAAGCCTTGGCCGATGAGGGGTTTCTTGCCGGTTGAAGTGATGTATCAGCCGTGTTTGGTGCAGTATTCTTTTTCAGAGGCTTAGTCAATCGCGTTGCTTCGGCACCGGGTTCCTCGGTTGTGCCAATGGCCTGAACAAGACTATTTTCTGGCAGGTTAACGTCTACAGAGACATCTTTTGGCTCTTTGAGAAGACAAGATAGTTCCTGATTCCGTGCAAGACTCTTAAGCCCAGAAGGATTAGGTGGAATCTTGACGTTGTGTGGCTCTTGAGGAGTATTCAGTGTGGGAGTCGGAGGTTTTGACGACAGATTTTGCTCAGCATTCCGATTTGAATTGGACCTGGACAATGGTACTCTAGCTTTTGGGGGTTCATCAAACATCGTATCGCTATCAGATGTTCCATTCTCAAATATCTCTGCAAGTGAGATTTTGTTCCCCGAGTTCTCAGTCATTCCGGTTCGGAAATCCCGAGTCGTACCTCTCGTTGGGACAAGTGGTTCAGAGATGTGGCTCTTCGCCATTTGAGGAGGGTCTTTTGGAGACAGCCTTCGATCAATATCCTGATAATTAATACCGCCATCAAAAGGGGGGTCGGGAACAGGAGACGAAGCAAAGTCATCCAGGTCTAGGTTCAATCTTGGCTTCTTCCCAGCCAATCGTGCTTGTAAGTTTTCCTCCTGCTTCCTGGTGTACGCTTCGAGGCGCATAGTTGCTTGAGATTGAGGAGGCTCGCTGTTGTCACTAAAAGAGATGCTGAGACTTGACCTTTTTCCAGATGCCCCGGAACTGGGACGTTCCATGCACATCATCTTCCGTGGCGGACGAGACTTGATTCGCAGAGAAGATACTGGCCTCTCAGGCACGGATTTCCTCTGTGGCTCAGCAGGGACATCTGGTAAATGGGCTTTTTTCTTCTGAATTGAATTATTTCTAGCCTCTGGGAGATCTTGCTTAGGTTCAAGCTCAGGTTGTTGCAATCCTTCGTTGTCGCTGTCGTCCTTTTCTGACGAGGAATTGGAATTTCCTTGAATTTGAATTTGAGGAGCTGCTTTTTTACTCGGCTTATTCAGGGACGACGTAGGAGCGGGTCTATTCAACGACAAAGCCACGCCTGTGAGATTGCTAGCATAAGTACTTTTAGGTGGGGGCGACCTTCGACGCTTCATTCTCTGGGCTTTGGCTTTTTCTTTCCTCTGCTTCACAAAATCATCCCTCGACATGGGTTCAGGTGGCGTCGACCCAGTATTATCCGTGTCATCATCCAATGTCAAGTCAATTGTGGCTTTTGGTTTGTGAGATAAAGCTGGTCTATTGAATGGCTCATACCTTATTGTTGGCGTGCTTGACGGCTTCGAGGAGGCCAAGGTCAACTTGGTGCCAGTGAGCAGCTGGGCGTATCCAGACTTGACCTGAGTCGACTCTGGCTTCCTCCTCTTTGGTGGCCGCTCGTTCTCATGGCTACCTTGATTTCCGTTGTTCGAGCGTTGTCGCTCTTCAAACGGGGATGTTGTGGACACAACAGCTCTTCCATGGTGCCCGGAAGGAGTTAACATAGCATTCAACGATTTTGGTTTCAGGGAGTTGGATGGGGTTCCGAAATTTTGAAGCCGGTGGGCAGGGTTGGGCGATGCATTTGCCATGGCTGCCGCCCGTCCTTCCTTCTCTTTCTGTCGCTTGGTCAAAAGCTCGCTGAGGTCTCGGTTTTCAATTCCCGTCTGTTCCTCGACCTGAACCAGTGTATCCCCCCGTTCCAGCCTCAACTCTTCTCCCTCGCCAAAGTCATAGTGCTGTCGCCAATGTGCATCGCCTATGAAGTTATGCCTGTCATCGCATATTATAATCTTCTTGTTGAAGGTATGAAACTTGAGGATTCCATCCTGCCATCGTTTCTGCTTGCGCTTGATGTCTGTGGTGTACAGACATCGGTATTCGATGACGGGGGCGGTATTCTGGGTCTGGGGAACTTCGTAATGCGCGGACATGGTGGTTGCGCAAGCATTGGAGAATGATGCCCTGTTCGCTGAGGGAGTCGGGATAATTCATTGCATATGTTCTTATCCACTCATTCAAGCTGTAGATATCCAGAGGGTCGAGGGCGATAATTGTATAGAGGGCGGGGGGGGGTTTTGGAGAATGACGATGTTGTTGGTTTGTTAGTTGGGAAGTCGCGTCGCGCGATGAATGCAAGGGCACTGCTCGGTACCAGGTACGGGTCCTCACGTGCTGTATAGAAGAAGCCCAGAGAGCCCAGGCAGGTGTGGCCAGGTGCCCCGTTAAGGCTTTCATCACTAGACTATAGGCAGCTGAAGCCTGAGCCTGACAGCCTGTGGCGCACTACAGGGATTGATCTAGGCGTCATCCCAACCCCACGAACCTGTTTTGAAAAGTTTATAGGGATCTGGCCTGGCCCAATCCACCGCCTGTGCTCTGTAGGTACCTACAAGTACACGGTGAAGCTCGAATTCCCAACAGCTTCTACAGCACTAGCACTACGGGTACCGTACAGACAGGTACTCGACCCAAACACCTGTACGTACAGTGACTCGGTAACTTCCCTACGGATTCTGTCGTCCTGCTGCGATTGACATCAGACGCAGAGAACCTCGACCACCTGGTCTCTTCCCTCCCACCCACCTCATATCCGAGGCACCTTCACGCCGCACCATTCTCGTGTTCCAGGTTTCTTTCCACCCTCTGTACTCATACCGTATTCCTTCACCAACTCCGGTGCGTGGGGCTGTGCCGCCATCACCGGTATTGCTTCTTCCTACAGACGACATCTCATTTGTTCCTCATCCACCTATCTACTCCTATCCAAACCTCCCCTACCTCCGTGATCACGTCGTTTCTTGAACTCGTTCGTATCGACTGTCTCCGTTGCAGGGCATCACCAAATATATCTCCTCGCCAAAGACTTGGCAGGCAACCATCGCGACAATTCCTAAACAACACCACACTTCACGGCAACCATGAATTCCATGCAGCGACAGATCGCGAAAGCGAGGGGGAAGGGTGGCGCAGACAATGCCAAAGTGTCTGTGCTACTCAATGATTTTGAAGATGCGGATAAGATGCTGACGAAGGTTGGTTGTAGCTCTGTCCCTCAAGGTTCATGGTGGGGGAGCTCTGCTAATGACGAGAATGTATGGTTTAGATTATTGAAGCTTCCAAAACCTGGCGGGATTCCTGGGTCTCGATTCTCAACATTCAGCTCGGAACGGTCACATTGTTCGAGGAGTTGTACGACCCCATCGTTGGTGCCAGCGATGGCCATGGCCACGAACCCGTCATGACTTCCGAAGCCCAACTCGATCGAACGGCGAAACTGAAAGTTGTATATGCAGATTTGAAGACGGATCTGTTAGAAGAGGTTGCCATGATGGACGCCCGAATCATCAAACCTGCCACGGATGCGAAAGACTTTCTACAACCATTACGAAAGACAATTAAGAAGAGAGAAAACAAGAGAGTGGATTGGGAGCGCTATATTGACAAAGTCAACACTTTGCAAGCAAAGAGGCTGAAGCGAACCGATCGCGAGAATTCTGCTCTGGCAAAAGCCGAGGAAGACCTTGCAGGTGCTGCAGATGTATGTCTCATCCGAAACCCCCCTACGCGACCGCCGACAGTACCTTATATAGACAGGTACGGTCGGCGGTCTCGTGGGACATGTTCTAATTATTATTACAGGCTTTCAAAGTCGCAGACGACAACTTAAAAGAGAAACTTCCTCCTTTAATTGCCGCCGCATTTTCAATCATACCTCATCTCCTGAGCGTTCAGATTATGATACAAAATACACTCCTCGCCCAATATTACACAGTCCTCCATAACTACTGCGAGGAGAATGGATTTCCGTCACCCCCGCCGCCTATGGAAGATGTCATATCTGTATGGGAAATGGACTTTAATCCAATAAAAGAGCAAGTTGAAAGAATAAATTGTGTTGCTCGAGGAAGAGCAGTCCACCAACCCATGGCACTTGGAGAAGACCCAGGCCGCAAAACATCAGTATCAATGACTGGCTTGAATGTTCGTAATGGATTCCGAGCACGAGCGCCTTCCCAAGGAAGAGTCTCAGCACCCGCATCCCCCAATCCAGAGCCTCAAGACGCTCCTCGGCCAATGCGAATACAATCTGCGTCAACAGTCCCAGTTTATGCGCCTCCAGCATCAGAGCCATCACCCGAACCCGAACCACCTTCATACAGCACAACACCAGATTACTCAAAATCCCTCACTCCCGCTTCCACACACTCAGCTCACTCCCCTGCTGGTCCAAGTATGGACTACTTTCAACGCGGAGCCATAGCAAAGAAGAAGCCTCCGCCTCCCCCGCCCAAGCGAATTGGCTCTCGAAATTTTGCTACTTTCGCAGAGGCATTGTATTCATTTGACGGCCAAAGCGAGGGAGACCTCAGTTTTCGAGAGGGTGATCAAATCAAAGTTCTCAAGAAGACAGAGAGTACTGATGATTGGTGGGAGGGTGAGCTGAGAGGCAAAAAGGGTAGTTTTCCCGCGAATTATTGTAAGCTTCTTTAGCGGTGGTTTTTAGAAGATGGGAAAGGCGGAAATAGGATAGGTAAGAACATTTGCATGGGATATCGCATGATTTGATGATTGATGACTTTTGATGGGAGCAGAGGGAATAAAAGCAAGATGCTTTTTTCTGTTTTGTGTGAGAGATAGGTAGGTAGGTTGGTAGGTAGGTGTTGGCGTTGGGAAGGGACTGTGATCCTGGGTGTTACGGTACAGGGTAATTAAAATGGAAATACACGATGCGTAATGGGTGCTCTTGTTCCTTACATGCCAGTATGTAAAAATGTATTGTTCCGTTCTATTGTGATATCTGCAACTGAGTTTCAAGGTGACAGCCTACTCAAGCCCGGTTTTAATTACAGTTTTGTTCTCAAAAACTGGGAACACTACTCCTCTACTACGTACAAAGGTTTACTACGTAGAGAGGTGAGAACGAGTAAGAAATTGGGTGATTCTAGGTATACCGTATACAGGTTCGAGTGAATTTCTTAGGTGAAGCGTGTATGACGTTGTGAGTAGTAAATAATTGTGGTTGGTATTCACTACAGTACCTTATCTTCTAAAAATCATGAATATCTATCTATACCCACCCACCTCTTTCCCAACCCAACGGCTCAAGGCTAGACTAAGACTACAGAGAAGATATTGGCGTTATGGTGTTGTACATGTACTCGTTAGATGGGAGGGTATAGTACTATACAACGTACATACCTCTTGTTTAGGGGTTGAACTCTTTTCTTTGTTTGTTTGTTGTGTTTTGTGGGTTTTGCTGTGGTTTGTAGCTTGTAGCTCAGCTTTACTAGTCACTATCCAGAAGAGCCTAGCGAACTACTGAAAGCCTCTGTAGTATTGAATTCCACCTACTTCGTAGGTTTTTGTCATTTCTAATATGATAGGAATGTCTTTTATTGGGAAATGGACTGTATTTATAGGTATACTCTCTCTTAGTGCACTGAGAAGGATTGTGATATATTCTTGGATGCTAGGTATGTAGACCAGTCTTGTTATGTGCATGGGTTCCTGTTATTAAAGTACTAAAGTGTCCAACTCGAGTAACTGTCTGCCTGCTGGAAGATTATAGATAGTATAACCGTTAATGCTGTATATACTCCTCATGAACTCCAAAGATGGGGGAAGAGGGGGGGATTCTTTCCGTCATTCATTGTTGGTTACGAATAAGATCGGTGCTACATTTATCTATTCCTTCACTGTGACCGAGATCGGGTTTCCCACCTTAGGGTTAGATTAAGCATGGAGAATAAAGGCGATGGTAGTATACGTAGAGATGAAGCGAAATCTTCGAGATGCGTTTTGAGCGAGATCCAAGGTTTTGGTGGTTGGATGGGTGTTAGATGAAGATGTGAGTCTCTTGTTTTTCGTGTCTGGGAGCTGTCTATAGATATGGAAACTACGGGTTGTTTATTGCTTTTTTGGGGGGAGGAGGGGGGGGCTAGAATTCTACGGGGAGTGTTAGGGGGTTGCAACTCCAGCCTTGTCTTAGGTTCTCTTGAACCTTGAGTTAGGTTTGCATCAGATATGAGGTTTGTTCTAGATCTAGACGGTCTTGAGGACTCACCCGCTGTTATGTGATGTTGGAATAGAAATACTAGATTAGACTATTTACTTCCTTCTTTACTACGACTACGACTAGCTAATAAATAAGCTCGTAGACGCTTTTCAATCGCAGTATGTAAGATTAAGATTCCTGGTACAATGCTGTAAGTTTGGTTGGGGCTGTCCCGAAAGTGGGGCTTCTCTTTAAACTGTCTCTTGTAAATTAGCGTCTCTTCTTTTACACCCCCTGTAGCCTAGGGCACCCCCCTAGCGTCATTTGCCCATATTGGGACTCTTCTAGGACCTAGCCCACGCGAGCTAGACTCCGCTTGACGTTAAATAGCAATAAATAAATAAATAAATATAGTACCTAGTCTAGAAGAAATATAGCTTTCAAAGAATCTTCGTAACGTTTTAAATAACCTCGAAGAAGCTGGCGATATTAAGCGAGGGGTATGCCAAGGCTGTCTGTCCGAAAATAGTGAATCAAATATAAGGGTTGTGAGATTATGAGAAGGAAAGAAGTTAGAGACGACTAGAAGTAGCATTATGTTATGTAGGATCCTATTCAGGCCGAGTCTTCGGGATTATTAATTCTATATTATAGAGATCGTACTACGGTAAGCTTGTCCCTAAAATAACTGGTTTAATTCATTTCTTAGGACTTTGCGAGATCTTGTTGCCCGATTCGGATACAGATCTGTCATTACATTGAGGATTATTAAGAAGTTTAACGAACTACTGTGATCTGGCGTAGACAAGTAGTTTTTGGCCAATCTTTCCCCACGAGATCGTATTTCCGGACTATGTCTACTTACAGCCCGCCTCCACCTTCTATTCTATAGAGGTAAATATATATCGCTTAAGAGAAGCTCAAACGCAGTCGCTTAATTATGCTATGCTTCTCTCCGGTACTATGTACGTAAGAAGTGGGGATTGATTACACCCTTCAGAATCTTCTTGCGAAGGTTTCCTTCCTCTATCAATTTTTAACTCCGCTTTGAGTCCCAAACAAACTACTACCGTCGTAACAACCTTCTTACAGCTTCCGCCCACCAAAGTTTTATACACCAATAACAAAGCCAAGGCACTTTTTCAACCCACGAATCGCGATCTACAAGGGATTTACATCGAAAACACTCTACAGACAGCTCAAAATATCCATCTTCCTTTTCTGGATGTAATAACCCTGGGTTTTTATCCTCCTCCGTGTCGTGTATGTTCCATGTCCAATAAAACTAGAACGCTGCGATCCCGAAAACACTCTGTGGTCCGAACCAAAGAGCCCTTTCATACACAACATCGAAATAGCCTCAACCTTCAACCCTAATACCACAGAATACGACACTTTAACGGAAACCTTGTCACTTTCTTGATCTAATTGCGTTGGTTCACTAGATGAGACGTGGGAAAAGTGATCATGAGGAAGGATTTGTGAAGTAGTCTAGTCGGACTCGACTCGAGGGCGCGGAATATCTCCACATATGAGCCATGTAAAAAAAGATTGAGACTGAGTCTGGTGGGTATTTGTGGTAAGTGAAATCAGTATAAGTGTCGTTAAAGATCCGAATGGCTGGCTGCGATTCCTCCTGAAGAGCGAGATTTTTATTTCTACGGTTAAGCGAGAAATGGCACAGTAAGCACCTGCATTCAAATTATCATTCTCGGTCCGTACAACTAAATTCTTTGGATGGTGAATTTTTGTTCTTGCAAGGCTTATTTCATCACTGGATCTTGTTCCCCTTCCCCTATGTGAAATCTTGCGCCTTCTGTCACAAATTGACGGATTTGGACCTAGCTCGTCAACTATAGAGATTTCAAAATACGTGGATGGCAGGGAAGAATAACTATCATGTTTCTTGAGCTAAGGTGCCTCAGTGCTTTTAATACTGAAGCTGTTACTAATATGTCTCTTTAACCGAAATTGATTTTGGGATCCCAACTTCTGTGCATGTATCAGATTTCCGCATACCAAGGAATGGTATAGCGGCTTCCAATGAGCCATCTTTCTGCATGTTGTACATATTTTATCTACACAGTCGTAAAGGGGACATGGAACTATTGATCAAGTCAGTTATCTCACATCCTAACCCACCAGAATACAAACTCACCATCTCAACACCACCCGTACCCTCCCTAAGCAATCCAAGAGTTTCCTTAAACAGCTCCGTCTCTCTAAACTGCATATGTGCCTCTTTGCTCTCCCACCCAATAACCAACACCACAGCCTTCCCCTTCACACTCCCATCTTCATGCTTTCCCACATCCGTTTCGACACACTCTCCCCACGCACCACCATAGCACTTCTCAGGTATACCTACAGCGTTCATAAACTTGCCGACATTATCCAAGAATTGGGGTTTCGTGTCTAGGAAGGTCGCAAACTCAATAACGGGTGCCTTGCTAAGGACCGTAGGCGGAAACGGCTTCAAGCCAACGTGGTGGAGGTGCACACCTTCCATGAGCGCACTGAGATTGTTTGCAAAACTCTCGTATACAGCCGATTTTGTGAAATTAATGTGTGCTTCGTAGGAATCCCAATCTGTGGTTACATCATACATCAGCATGCTTATTCCATATTGGCTTCAACGGATTGGCAGGGAGCAATTGAGATGGATGAGGTACCGATAAACCATAATAGTAAGTCTGGACTTTCCATTGCGCGGCCATAGTATGATCTTTGATATCCCTCCTGTTTCTTGACCACGGAGAGGCCTTCCTGCCAGGCTTTGGCGGCATCGGTTGAACCCGAGATGTCCACGCCGGGCTTGAGCGTGAGATAAGCGATTTCCGTTACTAGAGTTCCCATGATGTTGGGTCTTGCTTGGTAGCTGAAGAACGCTGTGATTTGTAACTTTGTACTGGGAGATCACAAGGTTCCAATTGAGCAGTTGGGCTCGTTGGTTTTATATGATGGTGTTTAAGATGGGGAAGGAAGGAGGGGGGGGTTGGAGGGGCACAATAGGCGGGGTAGCTCTAGCTTTGACGTTTCGCGTTAATGTACAGCAAGAGAATTCACATGCATCTAACTTCTCATGCTGCTTGATTAATAAGTCTGGGAAGAGAACATTCCCCTCCATGATGGCCTAGCACGGGTTTATTGGGCAATGTTGCACTAAGTGGCTAGCTTCTCAATGACGTCACTTTTAGCATCGCTGTAAAGTCAGTTTTCAGAGCTCTACTAAACATTCAAATCATTGAAGAACGTAGGTAAGTATGAGAAGGCAAAGGACTGAAAGTAGTGTCCCATAAATGATTCCTTGAGTATTTGCTATCTAGGTTATTAGAGATAAGATCCCATACCTATCTATTGAAACGCCATAAGCACTCATCCATTATCCTTCTGATCCCTAAACAATCACAAAACCTCAACCAAAACATCTCTACATTTCATCCCATTCACCAACGTAATATCATTAGGACAAGCACTCAAAACAACCACACAATCCGCTTCCGCTCTCAACACAACATAAGAATCCACCCCACTAACCGGCTCCCTCAGCTCAATACCTCTCTTCCCCTCCCCAAACTCAACTTCAACACTCATAAACAAATTCAGCGGGTCCGGAACATCTCCCTCAGCAATCTCAATCCCTAACTCCACAGCTGCTTCCCGACAGTTCTCAGCACACGACCGATGCGCAACTTGCAAGTGTGAGTAGCGCTGCGGATTACACGCCGGGAATAAAGTGTCGTGGACTCCGCCTGAGGTGTCTTCAAGCAGGGTGAGTATGGGCTGGCAGTGGTTGGTGACGAGGGTATCGTTGATTTGAGGGCGGATTTTGTGGAGGGCGGAGCGTGTTTGTGACATGCTCATGTAGGATGATGGGGGTTTGGGAGTGAGAATTTTGGAGGTGGTGAAGGCCCAGGTGTCGACTACTTGATTGCCATAAGTGTTGTGGATCTTGATGGTCTGGTGGGCTGGAAGTTGGATTGCTGTGCCGTGTTTTGCGGGAATGGTTTGGGAGGTTGATAGGGACATTTTCTTGGTGAGGATATGTGTTAGAGGTATAGCAAGCATGGGGATGGTCGCAACACAAGAGTGTTCAAGAAGGGCAATGGTAAAGTGGGATGCAAAAGGTATATATACCCCCTCCTCACCAACCCCCTGGCAGCCATGGCGTAATTTCTTCTTAATCAAATCCTGTTTACCTTGCTGCTTTTTAATATAGACAAACCTTTGACTTATGTAATATTTCGTATATTACTGCTTAGCGTCAATTACTGCTTTCAAGTCCTATATCGGGAAACATAGCAATTAGCCTATCGAGGTCGTTTATATATTAAATCCCCTACACCTTACCCTATTAACAATAATTGCGTAGACCTTAATCGTAATAGGCGCTAATTACATATAAAGAGAGTAACACTTTGAATGTAAGAAATTAGTAGATTTGTTTTGATATTAGTATTAACGAGTTTTTACGTACAAATTTGTTGTCTTACCTAAGTATGCAGGTACTTTTCTAAGAGAATTGATTTTTGTGTTAGTAAAAAATAAATAGGTTGCTTAAGAGGTTTACATTAATTCGTTTTTGTGTTTACTTCTATTTACTTCACTAAGAATAAATTGCTCGTTAATTTTGAGTATCTGAATAGTATGAATTTATTACAAGATATTTACATTTAAAGTATATACTCGTATGTACCTAGTACTAATTATAATTAATAACAATTACAAGCAAATATAACTAATTCTAATTGACCCTTTCTGAACAATATTACCAAACGTACATGCTCAATGTGAACTCAAGAATGGCTTCCTGTTTTGCTAAAGAAATCTTCCATGTTTGAAACAGCACATTGACTTGGAAGAAATCAGACTTGAACCATAACAAGGTAAGGTACATCCAGCCTACAACTACAAATTCTTTTTACATCCCTACACTTACAAATGTCTCGTTTCTTTGCTTCCCTTGATCAAGCCTTCAAGTTCACTCGTAACCCACCCACCGTAAAAGTCCCCTGGCTGCGGCTTCACTTCCTCGCCATCGAAATAGCATTGCCACGGCCCAGCATAGAAACTCAAATGGTCCCTCAGGGCTGCAAACCTCTCGGTTGGGTTTTCATATGTCCATATCCTATCTCTGACAGTTTCTTCTTTTCCTTCTGAGCCTTTCGGGGTAGTGATAGAATAGTATTTCGCCCATCCCTTCCATTCGCAAAATGTAGAGCGTTTCGTCGCTACAAGTGGCACGAGGATCGAGGACGGTGGGAGATAGTATGCTGCCGATTTTATTAGATTTTATTAAATTATGGTGTGTGGAATTTACTGGGTGGATGATAAGTTTCGAGAACCCAGTATGCTTCTTTGGTATCTGCTATCAATTGTCCTCGCCACTTTATTTGGAGGTGTCGAGAGGTACGTTCAATGAGAGGTGGACGAGGGAAGGATTGGACATTTATAGGTACTTTTGGAGGCATCTTGAGATTTTCAGAGTTCGGAATTTTGTTAAGAAAGAAATCAGATTGAAGATATAAAATCAGAGAAGAGAGAAATATAATACAGATTGAGTAATGCAAGTTAGGTGGATTTTGAGTCATTCGGGTTGTTGAGTTTTGAAGAAGTGAATAGATGAGGGCGAGCTTTGGAGGGGTAATATGTGCGCTTAAGTCTTAGTGGGCAGCCGTAGCCGCTTGGTACGTCACAAGCTCAAGCGGCTTCGCCATTCACAAGCCACAAGGCTGCAACACCCAAACCTTATCCTCGTCCCACCCACTATCAAGACGTCAAGTTCCTGAACATCATACTTGGTACCTCCCCTCACTCCAGCAACATAGCGCAATCATGTCGGGGCTCGAGAAGGCGTTGTTCAACCTCAAGGTAAGTCCGTGTTTGTCTCGATACTCTTCAACACCCGAGAACCGACAAACACCTTGGGTCGGTATCTCCAAATTCCTGAGATTATGCTAATGATAGCATGAAATAGTTTACCACGAAGCAACTTAGTCGACAAGCCGCGAAAGCTGGTAAAGATGAGAAAACCGAGAAGGATAAGCTCAAGAAGGTAAACTTTCGCCCGCCAGCCTCCCAAGCCAAGTCTAATCGTAGAATAGGCAATTCAACAAGGCCACAACGATATCGCAAAGATATACGCCCAAAATGCGATCCGAAAACAAAACGAGAGACTGAATCTTTTGAGACTGGGGAGCAGAATCGATGCCGTGGCTAGCAGAGTACAGACCGCAGTTACGATGCGCCAGGTCACAGGCAGTATGATGAACGTGGTTAAAGGAATGGACCAAGCAATGAAGGCTATGGATTTAGAGAAGGTACGACTTCTTTCTTTACTCTACTATGGTTTTCGCAGTACCTAATGTGTGGCGCTTTGATAGATTTCCGCAGTAATGGACCGCTTCGAAACACAATTCGAGGATCTTGATGTTGCAACCGGATATTACGAGAACGCAACCACATCAGCCACCGCGGTCGGTACCCCACAAGAAGACGTCGATAGACTTATGAACCAAGTCGCAGATGAGGCCGGTGTTGAACTACACCAAGAAATGGAGGGCGCCAAGCCAGTTGCTTCTACGCCGGTGAAGAGTGGACCGACAGAGGTCGAGGAAGATGGGTTGGGCGAGAGGTTGAGAGCACTACGGTCTTGAGCGGTTCACGAATCTTGGGTACGGATAATCATACTTGCGACTGTGTCTTTTCAGATGCACGGTCTGGATTACTGTGCTACTCGCATCATACATTGTTTTTGAGAAGTCAGATATGGGTAAAGTGGGTTGGGAGGCGTTGGTTCTGCTGGATTTGATACTTCTTATTATTGCAGATGAGACTGCGAATCGATCTATTCATTCACGCGCTTAATATCCCCATGATTCGCTGTTTATTTTAATCTAGAGATTCCTTCCTTAATTTCTTCTGCTCATCGCCATCTCTTTTTCTTTTCTCTAACTTGCGGTGACGAGGATGATCTAATGACCTATCCAAATAAAAGCAAAATCGGATATATTTTGGGAGTATTTAACCTCCTCTAAAACAGCACGAAACCACATGCATCAAGTACATCCAGTACAAGGTCGACCACAGGACCGACATCCACGACTTTCCTGTACTCGTACATGAACCAGAGATGACTCAAGTTTACAACGACGGTTTGGAAAGTTTTACAGCCCCTTTCCAAGTACAACAAATTTGGCACAAGTACTACAGCAATGCTACTCTCCGATATCCTCCTAACCGATTGATTTCTTGAATAAACAGGTTTATAAATATAAAGCAAATGCTATTAACTGTTACTTAAGTACACCCCTAAAATCTGTCAAAGTAAAGAGGTTGTAGGATTTTATATTCTTGTCGCTAATATAGTACTCGGCTTTGTTTTATCAGATTTAATCGATCTACTCTTTTGATCGACTTGATTCTTCCTATAATCAGTAAGCTAATACTTCACTTTCCTATACTTACTTGCCGAGGTTGGGCCGGAAGGGGGTACAGGCCACTCAATTCATTCTTAGATCGAAGACGAGGCTGAAAGGTTCATCTTTAACTTCAACTTTGCCAACATCACTCTTACAACACCACATCTTTATAATGTCGCAACATTGGAAAGCGGTAAACGCACCACAGACGCATCAGGCACCACAAGAGCCACAGATTGATACTGCGCCTCTTACGTATTAAACTACGACAGATGTTAGAACATCCTCGATTTGCGACAGCAGATAAGTATTCGACAACACAAAACAATTCAGATGAATTTGTAGTCGATAACTAAATCACAAACCAGACTTTGAATACTCTACTTAGAAACACAACAGAACGTAAAAGCTGAAAAGGAGGGCTAGTATTCCGGCCTAATTACGCTGCCTTCAGAAACAAAAGGCGTGAAAGCACTGGTAAAAATTTCTTGCGATTATCGTTTAAAAGAATCTTATGCCTACGCGAAAATTATATACTAAGATCTGAAATATCCCGGAGATAGAACTGGTTGAACCTTTAACGCAATTAAGAGATATAGACGATTTAAGAGCTCTTTAGTAATCTGAGTTCTACGTTTACTTGCGGGTTCCTAGATAGTCTCTGTTCTCTTTCAAACTCCAAACAGTGTCTTTAAGAATGTTTCACAGATCCTACCAGGTTTCTAATTACGATTTTGAAAATGGTTTCTCGCAGCTTACCTTTTTATTCAGTGCTCCACGTATGGTGGCTATTGCTTTCGCTATTAAAATAGTAGGCTAAGGCTAAGTACTAACATTAGGTTTCTATAAATTGCAATATTTGACAAGTAGTACTTTATTGGCTAGGTAAGTATTTCTAGTACGTATATCCCTAGGAATAAGTACGAGCGTAATTCTAGTTTTGGTACTTGAACTTTTAGCTGACCATATTAACAAAGAATGGGATAGCATAGCCCCGTCTACGAAATCATTTAGAATACTCGCGATATATAAATCTCTTCTCAATTTTTTTGTAGGTACGAGTACGACATGTTGTTATCCTAACAGCGCTCTAACAACATATTCCGCGAGGGTACCGAGATTATCGCGATTAAAGAAAGAGAGTGATCTACAAAAGGCTCGACAGGAGATAGTACATCTCAAAATACAATTGGAAAAGGAAAGGGAGATAGAGTTCAAATAAGATAACGTTATTGGAAAAAAGGTCGCGGTTAAGCTCGCCATCTGGGAACCGTGTTAGTAAATACCTGCTCCTTCCGCGCGGTACGGCCCGGGGTACAAAATCTCCATAGGAGTCGCCATTAACTGCTCCTAACGGTGACTATTAAACCTCAAATTGTTCTAAAGACACACTTCTCTATTTACTTGTTTACGCGTCTACTTATTTACTCGTTTCTAGGCAGGAAAGGGAGAGAGAGGGGGGGGGAGGGGGGGCAATAGGGGTATAATAGAAGTAGAGAGACTTACAGAACGACAAGGTAGGAAAGTACTTACANGGGAGAGAGAGGGGGGGGGAGGGGGGGCAATAGGGGTATAATAGAAGTAGAGAGACTTACAGAACGACAAGGTAGGAAAGTACTTACAGGGAGGGAGGGACAGGTAAAAACGGCTAAGTACTTACAGGTGGTTTACAAAGGTAAAGGGGGAGGGGGGAAGGCCCTATAATATAGACAGATAGCTTACGGAAAGCTCGGGTTACGCTTAAACTCTCTTCAAAGTTAATCGGAGATGCTATTGACCCTCTGTCCTAGTCGTATCCCTAGGATCCCTACTTCTTTGTACTTAACTAGGACGGTGTTAGGTAATACCGGCTCCAGAGTTCTCAGAGGGATCTGGTAGCTTCTCTATGTCTCTAGTACATAATAACAAAATCGAATACTATAAAAAAAGGCTTTCTTGAAAAATAAAACTAGAATATAATAAGCCCGAGTTCAGATAGACGTAACATCTTGTTCCAAAACAAGACTATATGAGTTCAATAATGTTGTAATTCTAAAGTCTCTAAAGTATTAGTATAGTTAGCCGGCTTTACCATCAAAAATATCATATTCCAAAACTCTGGTGATAACGTTGTAAGCGAAAAGACTAATATTCTGGCTAACAGTTTGCTCTTTTACTCGTCTTCCACCTAATACCACAACCCATAATTCGCTTTTCGTCGCTGGGGACAAAAAGATGTTATTCTTGTCCTTCGTGTTCATTTTCACATAAGCTATCAAATTGTTTTGGTTATCTCTATCAAAAATCTCTCCCCACAATCATACAAAGACTATAGGTAGCCTCTGGGATGTGCGACGGAAGTCACGTCGTTTATTTGATTAGACCTCGAAATTTGGAACTTGTTGAGTTAGTGCACTCCCAAATAGCTGCCTGGAAAATAGGAAAATACGGGAACCTTTGATAGAGTAGCGAGCTTCGTACAGTCAATTTCAAATAAAGCGTAATCTGACGATCCCAGAATAGTATCCAAAAGGAAGGAGAACCACAATGTACAAGCGACAGCGCAGTAGGAAGACGCACTGACTATTAAAGAATCCGATGAAGGATGAAGGATGAATGTAGCAGAACAGAAGTCTCTTCTCAATCTGGTTACAAGCTTTCTCGCATCGTAATCAGAACATGCATCTTGAAGTCACTAAGTACTCAATCCCATAGCCAAATATGAGTTGTCGAGAAGTCAGGGTGATTGTGATTTTCCCATTGCATGACTCGGAAGAAGCTTCGTATCGCTCGCTACAGTATCTCTGTGGGGGAGCAGAATTGCATCGACAGGGTTGGCGAGTACGGTAGATCAATCAAATAAGCTTAATCCAGATACGAGAAAAGCAGAGAACATTTAGGAGGAACATTGATTATTGAAGAAATCCAATCATCATCAGAATTTACGAGGTTCAAAAGGACTCTGATTAGGTGATTCAGAACAAATCCAAATTGAACTGGTGCAAATGAAATTATTCATGGTCCCTGGTGCGTAGGCTTACGTCTAATTCCATAAACACGGGACGGCGTCTGTACCCCAAGTGGAGATTAGACGCTGAAACAGCACGTGGCCCAATTGAGTCTAATTGGTTCTAGAATCAGGATAAAAAAACTAAAAAATACCAGAAGATGAAAGATTGTATATCCATCAAAAGAATCAGAAAACAATGGTCCCATCCCACGTGAAAGAGTAGCGAAAGATGATCGTCTGAAAGGGAGTGCAATGAGTTGAAAATGGGATGCTCTAGATCTCGACTCAGGGGTTGAGGTCATTTTAGGGTAATGTCATCTGTGCTTGGACTTTTTCCCAGTCGGAACTGGTCCCCTTTTTGACCTCTATTTCTGGAAGGAGGTCAAGGATCATGGTTCGGCCATGGCTGCTGACGCGCCGGGTAAAAAGGGGTTGGCCAATGGCAGTTGAGATGGCAGGCGCCACATATGGGGAGCCCCCTGAAAAGGATGCGAGACTCATCCGTTCATCACACCTTCAACCACACCTCGATCAGGGACCGAGGCCATGGCCTGGAGCCATCTTCAGATCTTCTCCACGTTCTCAAGGCGCAAGCAAAAGAAACAGACAAACCAAGAAATCCACTCCATCGAGACTCGAGTCGATTCAAGAAGCCAAGCGGGCACCCAGATGTGGCCACGATATGCCATGATATCAACCTCTTGTGTGATGGCTCGAGCATTGCAATTGGAGCCTGAGCTCATTCCATACCAGCGCAAGCACAGTACATGGTACAATAATATGTCCAGCTTACTTCGTACTTATTTGCTCCTTCGATCCTTCAGTCCTTCAGTCCCTCTTTTTGAGTTTTGTTCCTTGAGCCGCCGGCATAATCGTTCTCCTGCCATTTCTCGTATCCAATTTTGGGACCGTTTTACAACTCACGTGGGCTCCGAGGGCTCAAAGTTGGGCTCATTCATGAAGTTATTGTTTTCTACTTTGAAGTACGACTTGCAACCATCCAATGATAATGCATCTGATAGTAGTCTGACAACAGATTGGGGTAACTCGCAGATGAAGAACTGTACCTTGCGGCTGTAATGTACTCCGTAGGACCATGACTTTTTTGGTGTCTTTTGTTAGCCGCAACCCCTTTGGGACGAGAGTACTGGGATGGGTGCAGAGGTCGCATAGCAAGAAACACTCCATCCACTCCTCACGGAGGCTGTGAACACCCTCATCAATCGAGTGGACTCGGGACTTGTACCAAGCCGGAGAATCCGCCCGTCAGGCGAAGACTCCGCGCGAGACGAACAACCTTGCCCATGATGCCAATGGAAATGGGTCTGTCTTGAGCGCCGAGCAACTTTGCAGGCCATTTAGGTTTTCGTAAGAGTGTGCTGGGCACGCATCGTGAGCCGTGTTCACCAAAATCTCCCGCATGTTGCCTCTCTCATTTGTTCTTTACTAAGCTAGTGATGTGGATCTGTTGGAGTTCAACACCGTAAGAACTGCCGTCTTCTCCTCTTTTCTCTTCACACCTCGCTGTCGCTTTCTCTCTTCTGTTCGAATCTTTACGGGACCGTCTCTTAGTACAATTCCTTGTGTCTCTGACACGTCCACTCGTTCAACTATTATGCAGTCAGATTAATAGGGATTTACCAAGTTCTCGTCTTCCACGATTCGCTTCGAAGGATTCATAATTTCCACTGTCGGTTCGAATATTCTACTCGTAGGAAGACTTTTGATATTCGTTCCGTCAGCAAACGCCATTTCATCTTACTAGGATTTATCCGAAAATCGAAACACCCTCGTATTGTGCATCCCGATCAGGTGTTGAAACACACACATCGACACCCGCCAGATACCCAGTGGGGGTGAAAGCACATCAATTCAATATAGGTCCATCAAAACCCCCGTGGGTTTTTGGTACCGCGAAATACAGCACTTGGTACCTCAAATAATAGTTAATAATTCAAGATGGGATGGTTTGGAGATTTGCCTATGGCGTCGGCCTTTGCGTAAGTATCACCAAACTAGAAAACTACTCTTAAAGTGTCTAACGGTTTTTAGCATCGTCTTAGGTTGTCTCATCGCTGCTACTTTCATCGCCGGTTTTATCAAAGTTTGCTACAACAAGAGAAGGTATATAAAGAATCCTAAGGACGTAGTAGGAGATACTTACACAATTTCAGACTCACCAAGCACGAAAAACTGGATGAATTGAAGCTCAAGGGAAAAGGACCAAAGGGTGCTGATCAAGAGATGTTAAACACGAGAGAAACAGACGAAGGTGATCTCTTTGGGGTAAGAGCATTGGAGGCTGGATACTTTGGTGGTGTGGCCCAATCGAGACCAAGTTCCCCAGCTGGATCCCGTATAAACTCTTATGTCCTCACACCAAACGGAGAAAACTCAGCAAACAGTATTACCTCAGACCTGCCACTTAGCCCTGGTATCCAAGCGCCAAAAGCTACAAAGCCAAAGCCATCACCTCTTCGACTTCAACCAACTGACCCGAATTTCAGACCTCCATCTGCCGGAGGAAAAAGCCCTTCCTATATGCCTCTCTCCGGTCTCTCGAAATCCCCATCAAGCGCTACTCAACAAGGTGCACCAGCACAAGACTGGGTTTCTCCGATCGATGCTCGTCTTGAACAAACTCCTCAACCCACCAGCCCAGCAAGTATTGCAAGTTCTCAAAGACCCAAATCCTATTTGCCAAAATTGAACTTCCCGGAAAACAAAGAGCCTGATGTTGATCCTGCCCCAGAAGCTTCTAAAGTGAAAGAAAGGGTAATCGAGGTTCGTTCTCCAACAACAAGTATTGCTCCAGGATCGCCAAATTCCACCTACCAGCAATATATCCCCACTCGAGCCGGCAGATCACCCGCGAGATCTATGTTCCCAACCGAAAGCCATAGAGACCGAAGCTCCTCGAGAAACCGAGGTACCAAGGAAGACAGAAGCGAAAGTCCAGCAAGGGGAGCAAAGCAATCGTCTCCTCTCGCCATGGACAATGACCATTTGCCAGAACACAACCCAGAGTGGGATAACGAACGACCCGTCATCCGAGATTCTATCGTGAGCAAGAAAGGAGTATCCGTCACTACACCAACCGAGACAACATTTTTACAGGCCAAAAACTCCAACAGAAAAAGTGATGCCTCAAGCGTATACAGCACCACCAATGGTGCAGACTGGAACGCACGCGAACAAGGTGCGAAAGTCAAAGAGGGATCCCGTGGCCGTACCAATTCTAACTCACCCAGCCGCTCCCGTTCTAGATCGAAGTCACTAGCAGGTGCCCGCAACTCTATCCGTCAATCCTCTCATCAGCGCAACGACTCTTCCAAGTCCTCTCACCGAATCAGCCGTGATCGCGATCAGATCCATTACGACCCGACACCCCAAAGCCGCAATAGAAGTGGCTCCGTTCATGGACGAGCCGTAGACTTCAACCAACCTCGAGCATCACCATTCTCAAAAGCTACCGCTACCCCACCATCCCATTCGCACTCAACCTCAGTCACCTCATTCGGCCCCAGGAAACCTTCGCTTGGACTAGGCTTGCTATCTGCAGCACCACCTGCTACCCAAGACAAGGATCGCTTAAGCGTGATGTCAACCGCCAGAGGACGTTCGGATTCCGATGCCTCGCAAGCAAGCATGGGCGACTTCTATGACGCTTATTACCGACAATCCACCATTTCCCATCGTGCTTCGGCCTACCAACCTGCGCGCCCAGAGTCGTTCACAGCCGATTTGAGCAACCAAAGTGTTATTGACAACGGCTTCAATTTCGATCTTGGCGTCACGCGAAAGGCACCTCCTCCTTCCTTAGGCCTGAAGCTTTTGGACGTTGGAGAGACCATTGTCGAGGTACCCAGTCCTGATCCTACCGCCAGCGAAAGATTTCCATCCCGGGTTTAGAATTTATTTGAAGAAGATGAAAAAGAACAAGAAAAGCTTGGAAGATGAAGCATGAGGTTAACGGTGAACGTAATGGCAATGATAGATGTGGGGGGGAACGGATGGAAGATTGGGAATCATGCGGAGTTTATATATAAAGGAAGTCAACTTTTTGTGTATTGTTTATTTTCATTTTTGTTGGGTGGGAATTTTCAAAAATTTCATAACAGTTACGATATCACCACCAGTCTCACGAGACATCGTTTTCATTTTTTGTTTCTTGTTTTTCCTGTTTTTTTTGAGCGGTTGCATTCACTCGCATTTTGAGTTCTTGTTCTTGCTCAGCCTTGTTGTTTTGTTGTTGTTGTTGTTGTTGCAGCCTGATGCGGCGCATTTCTTGGGCAAATTTAAGAGCGGATATCCTATCTCATGATTTTCATATCACTTTTTTTTAATGTAATATATAGAAACCGAACGTTTCCGTCATCTGAGTACCGCGGTGATACTCGATGGACAGTGTATAAAAGTTGTCCTGTGATCCTCTCTTGTTCTGCGCGATTTTTCCAAATCGATTTACTACTCTACATACTCGTTCTACACTTACAATCCCTTTGTTCCCGATCTAGTAATGTGGGTTTTTTGACGGCTGGTTGCAAACATCATGTTCACAAAGCCACCCCACTTCACCTTATTATCTTTCTTTGTTCTCGAAACTGTACCCTACTGTCTTTTTTTTTTTTCTTAGCCCAGCTACTGTACTTGGATTCATGTATCGCCCTGTCAAGACAATCTTCTACGCTTCCAGGCCTCGGCCATAACTTTCTAGCTCGAGTCTTCGTATTACGTTCCTTGCTATCTCATATATCCTAGACGTCAACAACCCGTCTTTTCCCCAGTTTGGCTTTGTACCGCGCCGTCATTCTCAATGTCGGGTAGGAAACCCGGAAACTATGGCCGTGGCAATGTGAGGAGTCCGCCCTACGGACGGAAGCCCTCGTCTGGGACTCCGCCAGGTATGTCGTTTCCCAAAATCTCCACGGCTCCGAGTGAAAGGAGAAAGTTAATGTTGGGTAGGATTCTTCGCATTGGGTCCATGGTGTGATGTCTGTTGCAAGTTACTGGTCATCATACTGTTCTTCGTGAGCGTCTTTACCGTCATATCGACGGCGTGGGATTGGAGGACGAGCTTGTTTGATAGGCCGGTGGATAGTGCTGCTGCGTCGAGTTCTTATGAGAAGGTAACGCCGTTGTTTGAATCGCCCGTCAGGGTGGATACTGGGAAGTCGACGAGTGAGAAGAAGGAATCTGGATGGGAAAGTAGTGGTTGGGAATCCACACCAAAGGAACCTACGACGCAGAAACCATCAGAACCTGCCATCCCACACACATCACCACACTCCCAAACCACAGATCCCCTCTCGCACAACGGTCCAACGACTCTCGATCTCTCGGCACCAATCCCCAAAGTCACAGAGCTAACCACCCACCATGGCCCAACACCCCCAACCCCCCTCTCCCCAGCCAACACGCTCCTCCCCGCTCTACAAAAACACTGCAACTACTTTCCCCCCCTCCCAACTGCACTCTCCTCCCTCTTCCCCATCGACGGCCTCCCCATGTCCAACGACCACGACATCTTCGCCCACCTCATCAACACAGGTCTCACGCTCTACCGGGCGCCCATCTTCAACCTGCCGCTTATCCGCTCGCGGCTCTTGCCTCAAGCTAGAGTCATCGCCTCGTTACTCGAACCCCAGATCTTAAGGAAGAATCTTGCGGCTTCGGTGGAGGGGAAGAAGGAGGTAGGGGAGGTGAAGAAAGCGTTGGAGGAGTTTATGAATTCTTTCCCTGGAGCGAGGTTTGGCGGGAAGGTGCAGAGGGTTGATGGGGTGTTGGAGAGGGAGTTGGAGGGGTTTAAGGTTGTGTTGGGGGGGGGATGGGAATGGGAATGGGCATGGGAATTTGAAAGCGGGAGGGAAAGGGAAGAGGGGGTGGATATCTACCGTCTTCGGGAATGGACATTCAAATAAAGACCACGAGATCCGAACCGAGGCGTTAAAAGTCCTCAAACGCATCTACGAAATCGCAGACTTCTACCACACCCTCATCACCACCACCATCAGCAAACACGACGCCTTCCTGCACCACGGCACCGCGTACTTGCAGTTCATCCACGCTGTGGGCGTCAGCGGGGGTGCCACCCAGCCGTATAAGTATGATGAGCAGGGCGTCAATGCGTTTTGGGAGTTGAGCGAGAGTATGATGGCGGGATTGCGAGCGAGGGAACGGAGATTGAAACAGGTGCTCGAGCAGAAGGAGGGGGTTCTGGAGAGGTTTGAGGGGAGGATGGAGGGCGGTGGGAGGGAGGCGAGGTGTGAGGTGGTGAGTTTGCGGAATTTGATTGGGTGGGTGCAGCATAGTTTTATGGTGGAGAGGATGTATGATGAGGGGTTTTTTTAGATGGAGGGGTTGGTGGTGGAGTTGTGGTGGAGTTGGACGGGTTTTGATGAGTTTGTATAAGGTCCCCTTTTGCGTTTTGTAGGTACTGTAGCTAGATGTCTAGATTTTAGTTTCACATGTTTGTAGAAGTGAGGCGTTCAAATATTAGCTTTGGACTTACTGCATATTAGATTCAACCTCCCTGAATCTCGCGGGGTTTTCTATCGTTTTTCTTTCAAACCCTTCATATGCGAGGACGAAATCCGAAGCAAATTTAGTCTACACAGAAGAATCTCATTGCTGTTAGAAGGTCCTATACCAAATAACATTAGTAGTATCATGATATGTTTTCCATGATTCCCAGTGAGTACTGTAATTTGGCAAAACAAAGATAATGCGTCGCATTTTTTATTTTGGGGCGCTACAGTACATAGACAACCGTCAATGAACACATATCACCACCGCTGTATATCCATAATGCCTAGCTGTCTGCCATATGAACCCCGACATTCCGCGCCAGGTTGTACATGGTGAAGGATATTCCAATGACGAGAGTGGTAACCTGAACTGTGACGTTTAGATATCTCCGTGTCCACCCAACTCACCATCCGAGTCTTCGTCCGCTTCATCCTCTAAAGCTTCAAATAGCCGGACGGCCAGCTCTTGAAAAGACTCGTCCTCCTCCGAATTCTCATCCAACGTTACATCCGACTCGATATTCCAATTTTCACGGAACTGTTCATCCAAATGTTCCTCCAACTTCTCTTTGTTGATCTCACTCGTCAACTTTTCGCGCATTAGAGTCCCATCAGTATAATCCACATCAAGTTTTGCTTTTTTTCTCGCGATCAGGGTTGCCTCATCTCTTGTTACCGGTCTCTGAAAGTCCACATTTAGCAAGAGTTGATCCTTCAAAGTCTCTGTCATGATAGTTTTCGAGTCGATCTGGACCTTTGAATAATCTCGCACATTTTATCCTTCAGGAAGCAAGATCCAACTTCGAAAGTTGCTCAGGAAAGTCGTGTTGCTAATAAACTCCACGGATTCAAGTTCAATTTTAGAGCAAGATTCCAGTTCCAGTCGCGCCAAGGCAAGGTAGTAGTCCTCAGTCGGGAGAAATGCCAACGTGGATATCGTAGACGCAGCCATGCCAGAATTCCATGTCTTCCCCCTAACCTGCGCGCCCACAAAAGACACGCTCGTTACGTTTGGAAACAGGTTTAGTATGTCTTCTATTTCATCTTCGCGGTCGTAAATAAAAAACGAACGTGAATGAAGGAAACGAGGGTTGACACAAATATTCTCCACCTTCTTGAGATCACGTTCACCGATTAAGTTGAAGCAGCCTATTTCACCCCAATCCTCATGACGTATATTATAGTCTTTATCGCTACCTTGGAACGTCTCCTCATTGATAAAGAGAGTATCAATCTTTGGGTTGAACCAGATGGTAGCAAAGGCATCCGTTGTAGCAAACATGAGAGTATATGATTTTGCGACAACTTCGTAAGACTCGCGACAGACGTAAAGCAGTACTGGGGCAGGACAATCCGTAGAGAACCCGTAACGGCTTTGGCGATTCTGGCAGCGTAGGGCAAGTATTCGTGTCTTTAGATCAACAATACGCGGTCCAGGAAGAGCTTTGTGCCAAATGTCCAGTCGCAGCTCAACAGGGAGTGTTCCAAATCGAAGGAATGAGGTGAGTGGGACTCTCATGTTTCTGGGTGGCTGTCTTGGGCCTGTGTATGCTCGTTGATTAGTGATATGTAGCTTGCGGTGGGATGAATTCTGGAGTTGATATAGATGCGCGGTTCTTACCCTTGAGCTTTGATTTTTTGGTGGTCCGCATGTTGGACGTACCTATCTTTTGGAAGTGTGGTCGGTTGTTCTTGACCTTTTGATGAGGAGTTGCCGCAAGTGCGGAGATGGCGATGGTGATGGGGTTGTGGTTGGGGTTGGGGTTGCTGTTGGTGTTGGTGTTGAGGGAAGGAACGTCCTGGGACGCGACTGCTGTTTTCTGGACATTTTTTGATGACGCCGACGCCTCCAGCTGGACGGGACTCTGGACCTCACGAGCCTCGATTCACCATTTGGAAGCAGCGGTGCCAACTTACGCCAATGTCAACGAGAAGAGGTAGCGAATTCTACTTTTAGTCTATGCCGATAAGTATCATCTACTTCCAGTTAGCACCGCCGCCTGGAAACGATTGCAATCGTTCATTACTTCCACAGCCGACTTCTATATAATCATGGTGGACGTGCGAAGTCCGGATATGTACGGAGTATATCCTCATTTCTTCTCCAAAGTCCATCACTGGCCACTCATAGTACGGTAATGGTATTGATTGGTTGCCACGGTCCCCACTCTCATAACCGTGTTACGTAAGGATTAGGAGGCATTCTGACGGACATCAATCAGATATCACATATTCCCATGTACCGGTACTGCACATACTGTACGTATTCGATACATACACAAATTTCTTCAGGAAGCTGCATGGCATTTCCGTGCCGCGTTTGTCCATCTTTCCGACGAACCCGGTGGGATGCTCTCCACGAAGAGGTCCGGCAGGTGGAGCACAAGCCGATGCGAGGTTTGATTGCTCTTTCGTGGTGATCATCATGATCATGTCGGCCATGAGGTGTGATAGCGGTATGTCAGTGTTTGCTCTGCTATGAAGCGGAGTTTTGCATCTGGTGGCCATGGCCATGGCCCCTTTTCCTACCTACTGTACGGAGATCGATAGGTAAATTTACGAGTGCTCGGCGTGACCGGTTTTCTGTGCCTTGAAAGTTGAAGCAACTCCCTACTGGTGGCAGACAGAACAGCTCGGTGGTGGTTGAGGTCGAAGGAATGGCACCATGTCATTGATGCATGTCCATGTCCGTTGTTATGTACCTGGTGTACCTATTCGTACAACCACAATCCGCCATACTGCACTGCACTGCACTGCACTGCACTGGTTACTGTACCTCCCTATTCGAGCTCCTCGCGCAGATTTCGTGGGTTTCCGATTCTTCACCAAGGTGGCTCGTGGGGGCTGCACTGCTGCAGAACCACCGAAGAACCGCCCTGCGGGTTGGCGGCACCGGACTGCGGGAGGAGCCTTATTGGGGAATTTAACGTTTGGAACGACCTTGGGGTTGTGGAGGACGCCACCAAACCTCCTTGGGTCGCATCCCTCGTGCCACAGGTGGTGCAGGCGTGAAGACGAGCGGTTTGGTGTACCCACCGCTCCCTTTCTTGGGTCGCCTCTGTGGTGCAGATTGGCTGATCCAGCCAGAGGGGTAGCCATGGTCACTACTCTACGGTATGTATAGTAGTATATTGGGGTAACACGCTGACTATTGGAATGGTGTAACGAGTCTCGCAACCGAGTCCCAAGCGAGTCCCAAAGGTCCTGCGGAGGTACTGGTGGTACCCCCCAAGTACCCACTAATGCTCCCCAATGTACTGCAAACTGTGCGTGGGAGTCCTTGATGCTCCAATCACAAGCAGACATGGATCCTCCCGACAGCCATTACACAAACCCCTCCCTTTTCGGCATAGTACCTTTCCCGAGATTATGGATGACCTTCTCCACCACTTTTTTGACATTTATCGTAAAGCGCCACTTTCTCGTTTAACGTCTGGGTGAATGCTGCTCCCCGCGAATCATCTCCTCTTCCAGATCATGTTGTGAGAGTCCACGATATTTTCTACCCAAGTTGTCGGGACACTTTTTCATCTTCATCCCAGAGTTTTTGCAACCCGAAATCTACGTCCCCAAGATGTCCTCGCTCTTGGATCTGCAGATGCACTGGTATACCGCCGTGGCCGTTGCTGTCGTACTATACATCATCGGTGGTATTGTGTATCGTTTACACTTTAGTCCTATTGCAAAATTTCCGGGTCCTCGCCTGGCTGCCGCGACCGTTCTTTACGAAGCTTATTATGATGTGATCAAGCAAGGTCAATATACGTTCAAGATCCAGGAGCTTCACAAGACATATGGTTGGTGAAGTAATTAAGCATCGAGTAAGTTTCAATATACTGATGAAGAAAAGGTCCAATCATTCGCATCAGTCCCCATGAACTTCATATCGATGATCCCGAGTACTACGAGGAACTCATGTCCAGAAATTCCCCGCGAGACAAATACAAATACTATGTCGACCAATTCGGAATACCAGGCGCATCATTCAGTACCATCAACCATCGAATGCATCGTCTGAGACGGGCACCCATGAACCCACTATTCTCAAAGCAAAGCATCTTCCAACTTGAGCCCATGGTGCAAAGACTAGTCGAAAAACTTTGCAGCAGGATAGATGAATTCAAGAAATCAGGCCAGCCAATGCCAATGCGCCTCGCTTATCAAGCTCTAACTACCGACGTTGTGACTGCTTATGCCCTTAACAAAAGTTGGCATCACCTTGATAGTCCGGACTTTTCCCCAGAATGGGTAGCTACGGTAAAGGCAACTGCTGAGATGGGAAATCTCGTCAAACAAGTTCCATGGCTTATCAGCTTTTTTAATGTTCTCCCTGACTTTGTCATTGAGGCTGTTTTTCCTGGAATGTTACTTTTGATTAATTGGAGAAGAGTGAGTATGTCTCCATTTCTGCAACCACGTTTGCTAATATTTCACACCAGAGTTTGGCACGACATATTCAAGAAATTATTGATACGCAAGACAAACTGGAAGAGAATGAACATGGCTTACCCCGCACCATCTTCCACTCACTTCTACAAAGCAACGTACCAGAAGAGGAGAAGAGCTTGCAGAGATTGGTTGAGGAAGGTCAATTAGTGGTAGGAGCTGGAGCAGATACGACTGCACATGCTTTGACGCAAACTACCTTTCACGTACTTGATAACCCCGAGGTATTAGTAAAGTTGCAACAAGAACTTCAAAAAGCTATGCCTGACCCGTCAGAGCCTGTCATACTTTCCATTGTCGAGAATCTCCCATATTTGGTGAGTCATCTATTCAAAATATCTTCAATTTTAAAAGCTAATATCTTCAAGTCCGCAATAGTCAATGAAGGACTAAGGTGAACGTTTCTCCTACCCCCCCCCCACTTCATTCCAAAAGCCAGAAAAACATAAACCACCAACTAACACCTCATAAGACTCTCCTACGGTCTCCCCACCCGTCTCGCCCGCATCTCACCCAACGCCCCCCTCCACTTCCAAGACTGGACCATCCCAGCTGGCGTTCGTAACTCATCTCATCCATCCACATCTAGCAAAGCTAACACGAACACCAGACACCCGTAGGCATGACATCGGTAATGATGCACCACAACGAACGCATCTTCCCCAACTCCCACGCTTTCCTCCCGGAACGTTGGTTCGAGCAACCAGATGGCGGACGAGCACTGGAGAAATACTTGGTTTCCTTTAGCAAAGGTAGTCGACAGTGTATCGGTATCAAGTATGCCCCCCCTTATCCCCTACTCATCTCCCTCTGCGACCCCAAGCAATGTTCAGGTTTTTACTAACAATGCCTGCCGGTAGTCTCGCCAAAGCAGAGCTCTTCCTCGCCCTCGCCACCATATTCCGTCGCTACGAACCTTCCCTCTTCGACGCTGTCCGTGAAAGAGATGTTGATCTTAAACATGATAATTTTCTGCCGCAGCCTAGTTTGCAGAGTCGACCTATTAGGGTGGTTTTTAGATGAGGGGGTTTTATTTCGTTTGCTTGTTTGATGACCCACCCTCTTCTTTTTTGAGGAGTTATGTGGAGTTTTCCTGGAATCGTTTGGTTGGGAATTGCTGTTGTATGGTGACTTAGATCGGCAGAGAGGGGGAACAAGGGGGCAAGGGAGGGAGAGAGAGAGGTGGTTATGAGTTTTCTTGTTTTTAAGAAATTGGGTGGTTTAGAGAATGGATGGGCGTGTAGGTTATCTTACACAGATTCGAGATTGGTGCTGGAGAAGGGGTAGGATGGTAGCGCTGTATTTGATCTGGTCTGGCATAAGTGAGCCTAGTTTGGACAATTAGAGAGGCTTCATCATAACCCATGAGGACCTTCACACTTTCTCTCCTCTCTCTCTTTCTTGTTCTCCTACTTTCTGATTCCACTTCCACTTCCACGTTTCTGGATAAAGAAGACTTGCATCCAGAACAGGGGGGTTTTCCTGAACCAGGGAATGGTGGGTAGCTTGTTTTACGGATGGGTGATTGGGGAAGGGGAAGGGGAAGGGAGGGAGGTGTGTTTTAGTCTTTTTAATGGGGGTTAGTGAGGTGATGTTGATGTGTGTATGTATTTGGGTTTGAGGTGGTACGTAGCTAGCTAGGTACCTAGCTTTGTGATAATAAATTAAATAATCCCTTTTTTCTTTTTTTGAATAAGATAGATAAATATCTTTTGGTATGATACTCTCCTGGGATTTTGTCCATTCTTTGGCGTAGTCGTTAGTGTAGTTAAGAGTGAATACTTACGTACCTAGTGTATTCACTATAGGACGATATGGGGTGTGAATGTGGAGCTTGTGTGGTTACTTACTGTATTGAGGAATCTGGAATTAATAGATAAATCAACAATCAATAAGAAGTCTAGATGAATAAGAAGAAGTCTAGAGCGAATAAGCTACCCGCGAAAGACTTTTCTATAATTAGAAATATCAACTGAGATCTTGTTATCGTTAGCGGGTCTTATTTTTCAAATTCAAATTAAATCGAGAAGGGAGTGATATCGTGATTTTTTGATATATATCAGAAGATAATAGATGAACTAAGGAGTTGATTTTATTTTTCTTGCTCACGGGATGCACGTTTGACTTATTGGAAAGATAACAGGGTGTAAAGTCTAAGTCTAAGTATTCACTTCCAAGTATCCGTACAATCACTTCACCATTTCACTAGTTCCTCAAGTTCCTCAAGTTCCACACTAGAGCGAAAGGAACCAAAAACTCACCTATTCCACTCTATATATCCTTTCTTGTCCCATAACTAAGTACCAAGCTATATAACCCCTATCACGGGCCTCTAAACCAGTAACAGCAATACAAATTTGGAGTGCTGAATATGGGTGTTTCCGGCTCTGCCTGACGCCACTTCTGGTATATTAGCCGATAAACGGTAAATTCCCCTTTATCAGCGGAACTTAGTTGGTGGGTGTCTTGTTCTGTTGGCCATTTTACCTTGATTTTTTTCTTATATACCGGTCGGTAAACGACAGAAATGGCATTTATGTAAGATTACCACGTCACCAGTTCACTAGTAAAATTGCTAGTAAAGTAATGTTTTTGTCATTAGTACTAGTTCTATCATAAAAAGACAGTGTTTCTATCGTAATAACAGGGATATTTCCTCTCGCTAAAAGGTAGCATTTGTGTTTGTTCTCGTATAGAGATTTTAATTTCTCCTAGCTATTCTCGCGAGTACTTGATTTGAGCTTGATTCCGTTATCCTGTTTGTAATGTTTTTAGAGAGAAGAGAGACTATGTGAAACAAGAGGTGTAGGAATATAGATCTGTTATTACGATAGAACTGCGAATGTTTTACTACGAAGGTTGTTTACATTAGATTTTTATAGAAAACGATGATAAAGAATGGGTGGTATATAAGTGGTATTTTTGTCGCAAAAGATTTAGTTGGGACAATTTCTTTTATATATATATATATATATTCTTCTGATCTCACCTATTCTCTTCATGCTCTACATCCAGCCACTCTTTACCTTGGGGGTTGGCTCTCTCTCAACGCTACAAAGGTTCGGATATGCTGACGACCTTGGGTTACTTGCTCTTGGACCTACGAAAGCAGAGAATATGAAGGCTCTTTCAAAACAAGTAGCTAGTGCATTAGAGTGGGGAACAGACGAGGGTATTACCTTTGATGCTGAAAAGTCTGAACTTATCCACTTTTCTCGTAAGAGAAAGCAAAGAGGTAGAGGCATCCGGCCTCCTC